>JAHWFO010074832.1:68911-214591 GCA_023313115.1 Rhysida immarginata | reverse complement strand
AACTCGATTTTTGTCCAGCTTTCTAAGCATTCTGCCCCACTGTGCGTCCGTCCGTCCGTCTGCCGTTTGCACGATAACTTGAAAACGGATTAACTCTTTCAAATTCTGTTTTCAGAAAATGACCATCAAGAACTTAGCTCGGCCGTGTCAACTTTTCAGAATTTTTCGTGGATCACTTCAAGTCGAATTCACATGCTTAAACAGTGACTGTAAAAAATACCAAGATAATGGCATGTCATTTGTCAAGAACGAATATATTGTTACTTTTTATTCATCGTCAAGCGCACGTGAAATCGCTTTGTCGACGCACGATTGCTCAAGTGCTCTTAATCTATATTATTACGGAGCGAAAGAATGGAGCTACTTATTTGTTTATAAGGTCCGTCCGTCCCGTTATAATTTCTACATTTTTTAAGGCAGAAGGTTGAAATTTGGAATGTACCTTATTACGGTAAGGTCCACCTTCACCATTTCGTTTGGTTTTGAATGGTGTACTGGAGTCGGAATTATGGAGGTGGGAGTCAGAGAGGACAAAAGATCTATGTGCTATTCAGGTAGGTAAAGAGTGAAATTCAGTATCCAGATTCCTCTAGGCAAGCTCTACATTGCTATGAAGTTCAGGCCCAATTGTTCCAGTGGGGTCGGAATTGGGGGGAGGGGGTTGGCAGCCACTTGATCTTTAGAACTATGGCAATATATGGCAAGTGATATGTCATTCCATTGGAAATTATAAGAAAAGAAAGAAGATACTAGCTTTTTTAAATTTTCTACATACTAGGTTCGATTAAAAAACTTGGGGGGGCGGGGAGGTAAAAATTGCAGATAAAGGGGTAAAATTATATTACCGCAAGATCTGCTACTTGCTTTACCCTGCTCGGGGAGATTAATTTCTTGTTAATAAATGTAAAAACGTATTTCTGCTTCACTGCTAAAGCTCCTCTTTAGAATGTTTACAAGATTTTATTATTGTTACGATTATGAGCAATCCTGCGTCGACAAAGCCAACACCTCCTAAAGAGAAGGCCTGCGGACAAAAGGTGTATACATTGTTACATCATCATCAAGCGGCTATTGTTATCATATTTCTACCAATAATAAGCCCTAAATTTGGCCGCTTGATGATGTAACAATGCATACACCTTTGGTCCGCAGGCCTTCTCTCTAGGGGTGCGTTCATTTATTCACTTGGAGTCATCTGAGTGACTGCCGTGACTCTGAGTCATTCGGATTCCGTTTCTTTATTTGCTCCGAGTCATTTGGTCTCCGTTTCTTTATTCGCTCGGAGTTAACTCCCTTGACCTCCAACATCAGGGTACGCTTGGAGACTTTCGGAGTTTGTTTCTTTATTCGCTTGAGTGCGACTCGGGTTAACTCCCTTAACTCCTGCTTTCAAGCTGGAGTCATCGGAGTCAAAAAATTTAATGAGAAAGACGACGCAACAATGAAGAGTGCCAACAAAGTTGCAACTTCAACGATGATTAATTTTGTTACAATGAGATATCGTTTGCGAGCGCGCTTGTTAGGAGCCGTGGCAACCACACAAACAAGAGAAGACTTTATTTCTTCAAGCTGGCGCATACGCTGTTTAACTATCAACATGGCCGCCTCTATCTTTCGAAAGTGCACGATCATAGCTTACCATAATTGGTTAGCCCTCCATTGTTTTAGGCTTGGCACGATACAAACGAAATTTAGCTTAAATTGATCGAAAATTTGATTCAAGACAATTCTTCAGCATAATTATTAATTTTTATATGCTCAATCTAAGTTCCATCTTTACGCATGAGGCCACCCTAGCCTCCATAAAAATAAATTAAAATAACAATTATGACCAAAACTTTGTTTTTATAAAAATAATAAAAAATAAAAAATATGTTATTGTTTATTCCTGTTAATAAAAAATAACTTAATGTTATAGGTTCCCCATAACCAAAACTCCCATGGGCACTGCTCATGCTTTTCTGATGCCTCCGGAGGTTGCGAAGAGGGGAAAAATATCTTGAATCGTTCACAAGCAGTGTTGCCAATTTAGTAGGGATGTGTCCAATTTAAAAGCTGATTTTCATTATTTTGTGTATTATACATTAATTTACGAAGTAGTATAATATGTTTATTTATTAATGAATGATTCTATACTCATTTATAAAAGGAGAAGATAAAATAACAAATAATAAGAATAAATAATAACAAGTTCACCAATGAATAATGATGTGAGTTTTTGAAGAGAATTGAAGACTTGTAAATGAATGGTAGATGGTAGCTGTGCATTGTTTAAATTTTATTAAATATGTCCAACTAAAGACAAGCGCATGAAAATAAAAGGCTATATTAGCAATACTGCACACAAATGATTATAACGATCAAAGTCTTCGATTGTTACGTCGTTGTGTTGACTCTGAGCCATGACGCTAGTACTCTGATCACGTGATCACATTGACTCGGAGCATGACTCCGAACGAATAAGTGAACGCACCCTAGAAGGTGTTGACAAAGCTATCGTTTTGTGCGTGTGTTCACGTCAACAATGCTTAAAAAGATAAACAGAAAGTAATAGTGTATTTATTCTTGACGAATTGTTTAAGGACATGCCATTATCTTGGGTATTCTTTACGGTCACTGTTTTATGACGTGACTTCTACTTGAAGTGGTCCACAAAAAATCCTGAAACGTTGATACAGCGAGCTAAGACCTTGATAATCATATTTCTGAAATTAGAATTTGAAAGAGTTAATCCGTTTTCAAGTTATCGTGCAAACGGCGGACGGCCGGATAAATGTACAGACCAAGCGTGCATTCTTATAAGTAGCTTTTTGCTAAAGCTGCTAATAAATTAAGTGAACATAACATTCCAAGATTGGACCACTTATTTTCTAATCTATCTAATCTAATTTGGATCTAATTTTCTACATGGCGATTGGTTTTCTTCAAAAGCCGTTTCCACGCAGCGCATCATGGTAGTTGTTCTTCTCTTCAACGAATGTTATCAGCGCATCCATTTCCAAATGGCCGAGTTTATTCTTCTCGGATATGTCAGCCAGATGGTGAAAGATGTTGTGCTACGTTGACACGGATCAACTCTACTCACCAGAAAGAACATGCGTTATATGAAGGGAATAAAATTAACATTTACGAGAGGGTGGTCAAAAAGTAGCATGGGTGGGAAGGGTGGGAGGGAGGAAAAGCCTGTGGAGCAGAACAACACACTCACCCCGGATGCCTGGCTTGGCTAATGCAGATCAGTGGTGCTGTTTCGATTTCACTTGAATAGCACTGGATCTGTTATGAGATGCACTTCCCGTTGAGTAACTGTTCACCGCTAAAGCTCTTAATAAATAGCTCCGTTGTGTGGCATTGAATGGAATTTCTAGACGGATTTTTAAAACTTTGTTTTTTTTACTCTATCTAGTGATTTTCAGTTTATGGTTTTGTCTTTTAAGTATGTTTGAAATAAATATTTGAAATCTTCTTCACGTTTTTGAATTACCCTGCATACAAGATGTCGCAAAACTATATGCCCAAACTTTTCAGGGAGGTAGAGAGAGAGTACATGTAAACACTTTTCGTCAAAATACCCGTAGTCGAAAACGATTCTGCGGCCGGCTACGGAATATTTATTGTAATGGGACATCAATAATCACAAATGGGACAAGGTTTCTGTTTCATGATTTTTATTTATCATAGATAGCTTTAGAATGAAATAATGTGCTCGAAATGACGACCATCACTCTCAATGCAGGCCTCACATCGCTTAAATATTAAATGCATTGAGAGTGATGCAGGCCTCACATCGCGTTTAAAGATTCCGGGAATGTTTCGGACATCTGGTGCAGCTGCTGCCAAGCGTCCACAAGAACATCCCGTGACTAGTGAGGTTTCAGACAACACACTCTTATACTGCCCCAATAAAAGAAGTCCATACACATGAGATCGGGTGACGCAGTGTGGCCAGTTAAAGGGATCTGCACGACTGATTCATTTTTTTGAACTCCAGCAACCATGTACTCTCGTATCTCACGGGTGACATGGGGAGGTGCCCATAACGGTGGAAAAACATTCCTCGCAGCAATATATGTCCTTAAAGTATTTGCGGTAAATCATGCCCGGTTAGGCGAGCAGCCATTAAATGGGAACCAGTAAATTGTTTATGCACAATTCCAGCCCAGACGTTAAAACAGTAACGCTCTTAATGTATACGAACAAACTGTGCGCGACGCCTATTGAATTAAAGAGGCCTTATCGTGTAAACAGGGCTTCGTCAAATAACAGAAGACGTATTGGGAATATGGGGTTGGGTTGACTCTGCTGCAAATGCCATCGTGCAAACACTTCCGAGAGTACTCAGCAATCTTTCACTGCTTGGATCTTTTGCCGACGGAAGGGAAGCATCAGTGTTTCATCCATAACTCTCCAAATATGATCGCCGGGCAAACTAAAGGAGTGCGATAGCACGTACACTAACCTACAATAACGGAACGGATATCTCCTTATTTACATGAAATCTGACTTGCGCATTGGAACCCATACTCTCACTTCCAACAGATGATGGGATTTTATAATGATGATATCGTAAGGTGCTCGTGTACGTTATCGTAAATGAAGAATGGCTAAATGAAGGGAACTTAGTGACTGTTAAGAGAGGAGTAATAATCGGGTGCCATAATGCAGGCACGTCATTTGCTAAATTTTGGAGAAATTATCACAGCCACGTTCAACTGTTGGTGATATCATGAAGAAACGGAATATTACAGGCATCGGAACAGGTTTGCCCCAAACGTAAGACGATCTCCGAAATTCACTGAACCGACTGACAGGTGTTGAAACGCAAGGTTCATAAAACCCGCAAGAAACTACTCCAGGTCATCAACACGGAATTCCATCAGCAACAGGACTCGGTGTGTATTACAGCACTTTGAGGAAGGAACTGCATGCAATCGGAATTTACGGATGTGTAGGCACGTACAAGCTAAACATCTCGCCAAACTGACAGAATCATGTGATTCCTGGAATGCCGACACTGGGCTGTCGAAAAGTGGAAAAACATTTTATGGAGTGAAGCATAACGCTATACCCTGTTCCAGTCGTATGAGCGTGTTTGAGTGTAGCGAATGCCAGGGAACCGCCTTTTATGCGAGTGCATCGTTCCAACCGTGAAGTTTGGTGGTGGTTGAGTTATGGTATAAAAGTGTTTTTCAAGGCACGACTTGGGACCCTTGCATGTGGTTGAAGTCAATTTGAACTCGGAATCCTACAAGGCCATTTTTGGACGCGGTGAAAATTTTATAGTAACGAGGATTGTTACTTTTAATATGATAATGCACCGTGTCATGTTTCAGCTTCTGTCAGGTAGTGACACAGAGACATGAAGTCAATAGCTTCCTTGTAAGGGCGAACATTTATAAGACGACTTGGAGCGTCAAGTGAGGGTCAGGGGGCTATGTCCAAATCCATTCCTTCTGTGGCTAGGATCTTGCAGCAAGAATGAACCCAAATACCGGTAGATATTTATCGGAACTTTGTATAGCTCAACAGTCAAGTCATGAGAATAGCTTTTCTGCAATAGATCACGTGGTCATGACGTTGACTAAGTTCATCAGTCAATCGACGGCTGCTTTAGCCTCAGTGCGCAGGTCCTTTATTTATCGTCCATATTTCCTGTTAAAAGTGCACTTACTTCAACACGTGCTCAAGCAACATTTCAAAGAAGAAAGCATTACGATTCTTCTGTTGAAAAGTAATTTCCCATTAATTGCTAAAAAGGTCCTTTTAAGGGTCACCAATTTAACATTAATTAATTTAAGAGCAACCTCGGTACGAGGCTAAATTTTACTCCAGCTGGTTTCCTTGGTAATGCAGTGAACGACAGTTCTCATGATTCGCTGATTGGATTTCAGAAAGCAGAGGTCCAAGACGATATTAAATAATATAAACATCACTTTTTCGTTCCGTTATAGGGTAGTATATGCTTGTTGATTGTCTACAACCTATTGCAGTATCTCTTCTTCTATCGGCAGCGCACAACACGTTGTCGCCCTTTGTTGAATGTATTCACAGAAAAAGATTCCGTTTCACGAATTCGACGATGTATATTTGTGAATGTTCGATAGTAGCACACCCCTGTTGGGTATCTTTCATGATATAATCTAAGCGCAGCTCTCCAATTTTCGTTCGCAGCTCCATACTTCGTATGAATGTCGTCCAATTCTGCATGTATGCGATGGTTTGCATGGATTGGGGTTTCAGTTAGACTTTATAAAGTGTCATATGCGTACGGTTTTCTCAATCAGCATCAACTTACAGTAGCTCTAGCTAACCGCGAAGTCATTTTCGACTATGGATTTATAGATGAAAAGTGCTCGTCTGTATTTTCCTGAGAAGTTTTTTGCATGAAGTTCTGGGACATCCTTTATAATCAAAAAATAATATTTAGTATTTAGTTAATTATCAAAAGTCAATATATTATAAAAGAACAAATTATATATTTATACATCATTTAACACCAAAAAACGTAAGTGTAATTCAAATGAAAATGAACTAAAAATTTAATAAAATACCGAACATCGTTGGCACGAACAGTCGATAGCAGACGTTCAAAACTTAGTGCGATTGGTCGATTGGGGTTTATGTACCCTATCATTCCCCCAAACCTAAATTATCCTAGGTATTATAGGACCTGAAATATTAACTTGTTGATTTTATTAGCGGCCTTTTTATTTCACTTCATATCTCGGTTATCGTTCAAATTCGCACTAGGTTTTGCAGAGTATTCGCTGTATATCCATCAACTAAAACCAGGTTTCGCACTAGGTTAAAAAGTAATATATAACATTATAAAATGTCTAAAAGTGCATCATTAAAATTAAAGTTAAAAATCTCTATTAACATTAAAAACACTAAATTTAAGTTAACATGAAGAATAGGCAGACGCTCCACTTGTTCACAAAAGATTTTATTTCGTTACGGATGTACGTTTCGTCTGCTAGGCAGACATCGTTCAGTGGGAGTCACAGACGAAATGTACATCTGTGACGAAATTAAATCTTTTGTGAACAACTGGAGCGTCTCCCTATTTTTAATCTTAACTGTAAATATCCATAGTTTACTGGTTTATGTATTTTTTACTAAATTAAAATCTGTAAAAAAAAATCGATTATCCTTATGTAATACAGCTAATTGGTTTTTGGATATACAGGTGATTCTAAAATGGTAAATCAAAAGTATCTAGCGCTGTTCTGTGGGTCAAACTGAACATAAAGTTCCTCATGCAAAATATGGAAATCTCAACCCTTATACCCCTAAATACCCCGCGAAGTTTCGTCATCATTCCAAGAAATGTGCAGGCCAAGTCCATTATGAATGAGGGAGCAAGGAAGTGACAAGAGAAGAAAATATCTAAAAATATCCCACTGTTTTGGGAACTGATTCTTTCAATCGTGCAATGTCTTACATAAATGCTGAATGCAGTTACATGTACCGAAGTTTCGGAGCGTGTAATGGCAATGCTCGTGCAGCATCTCGATAATATCGACAGAGTTTCTCATATCGCCGCCATCCAGAGTATGGTGTTTTTCTACGACTTGAGCGTAATCTAAGGGAATTTGGAACTGTTCATCCTCCTTCAAGTGATCGTGGACGTCCAGCCCTGCAGTCTGCTGTACTGGATCAAGTTCTTGGCAATGTGGGCGAGGACCCTTCGACGAGTACTCTCACAGTAGCTCGTGGGTTAGGCATTTCTCAGGCAACAGTATGGAGGATTTTGCAACACCCTTTCCACATTCAGTGAGTGCAATCACTGCTACCTGGAGACTACTCAGCACGAAGAGCATTTTGTGAAGGAATACGGCGCGTTTATTTTCTGCAAAGGTGGCGATGAAAACTTTCAATGACATAAGGAAAGACTGATTTTCTTCGGAACGATGACGAAATATGGTAAAATTTTAATGAACTTCGCTAGGTGTTTCAGGATTTCTTTGTTCAGATAACTGATGTGGTGTTCAGGAATATCCTTTCCGTAACCATTAGGACACCTCTGTCTCTGAAGCCGGGTCGCCGTGCACGGCAAATACGCGGGTGGATGTACTAGTCACACTTTACCGGTTCTCTGGACGGGTCCACAATTATCCGGACTTTTTATCGGACCCCTCAGCTAAGGCTCGTTTGGCACGGGTGGCTCTACCCAGCAAAGCTCTTAGCATGACGTGGTACTCAAGCCCCTCCACCATGTCAAAGTCTTGACCATGATTGGATCAATGAATATTGAACAGCAACTAGCGAAGTGCGTTTTATGTAACAGCGCAGGTGTTGGGCATACAGAAAGTGTCAGAGCATTTTTTTTTTTACTCATAGCGTTTTTTTTTACTCAAAGCGTTTTTAAAGAGATTACGCTAAATGGTTCCGAGAATGGCGGCCATCATCTCTGACTTAAGTTTGGCGTTCAGGGCAGAAGCTGCCAGTCTCATTAGGGAAGGAGAAGAGTCAAAAAGCAATTACATTGTCGACAAAGAGAGAACCAATAACTATTTGATTATTAGCTCGACTTTATGAAGAAAGACAGATTGCTATTCATACCGCTCCTATCAGCAAAAAAACACCAAGAAACCATTATTCCAAAACAAGATTTTTAATGTCCCAGATGTACATTTCGTTCATTGGATTTATTTTGATCATTCGTTCGGATAAAACTTTAAAGTTTGATGCGTACAAAAAATGAATTTCACACCTGCGTATATAAATAAGGACTCCAACGTTGCAAAAATAGGCAGCTTTCCACCACCAGATTAGAAGAGCATTATTATCACCACTCGATGAAGGAGGAAAAACAAAGAGCTTGAAATAATTAGAGCTTTTACTAAGTTTAATGGTTATGAAGAAAAAATGGTAGACAGAATAGCGCATAAAATCGAAAAGCATCTTGAAATTAAAAAAGTTACCATCTTGGTAAAAGCAAAAGAAGATTACAAAACGTGTTGGTTTTACCCTACAACTTGAAATTGAATAAAGGGTTTAAAAAGATTTATAAAGATTTCGAGGTTAAAATAGCCTTCAAAAATACTCAGAATCCTTGTAAATATTAAGAGAAAATTGAACGCAGTTAAAGTCAGGATCACAACGAAATAATGCTCAGGGGTTTACAGATTTAAATGTGCCGCATGTGGTCGTTTTATGTGGGCAGCTCACAAAGAGGTGTTACAAAACAGATGAGTGTTTATACATATTTCTTGTATAAAAAATTCAAAACTGGGGGTTTCGTCATCGCGGATCACATTTAATGTGAAAACCATGATTATTCTGCTGATCTGTTTGAAACTGTTCACAATTGTAAGGATGTTAGATTATTATATTTCGTAACCCTTAAACCTTAGATTTTGTTATTTAATGACCGGTTGTTGTATTTGGTTATTTTCGTATAAATGATATTGTTCTTCGATCGTTAATTACTCACCGATGAAATGAGCGTAGCCCCCGAAATGTACAGGGTGTTACAGATAACTACAGGGCAGTATAACGGGAAGCCTACCCGCTCGATTGCAGGGGCCGGCTCGGTCGATTGGCAGAACAGAGGGAGATGAAGGTGGCCTGCAGCAGCCAGCAGTTTCCACAGTCGGGGAGGGGGGTTGAACGTCAAAACTGTCATGTTTTTGACAAAATTGCCCAATTATCATTTGATGTCGAGCCGGCCCCTGCAACACCCTGATATCGTTATACTGCCCTATAGTTATCTGCAACACCTTGTACAGTCGGGTGCAAAAAGGTTTTACCTGCTCCATAGGGGCTGAGTTTACTGGATGTTCATCGTTTGCAAAATCAGATACTTGTACTGAGAGTCAAGGCAGATTATAATTGACCTGTCCCTTCTGAATGAAAATAGGGTAGCAGGTATGCGCTTGGGATGTGCTCGTCACGTGCTCTCTTCTGACAAGAATAAGCAATAGCGGCTGACAGCAGCATCTTAACGATGCCTACTGCCTCGAATAGCAGAGTTCGAATCCGACATGGATAGACATTTTTATTGTTCATTATCGCGTTTTTGATTTCGTTTAAATTTTAAACAGTGTATGTAAAGAACACCATAAACAGATTAAAATCCTTTCATCCAAGTGTGCAATTATTTGATCTGTTTATTTGAGGGTTTAAAAAACTTTTCACCTTAATTGGCATTTCATGCTTTATTCTATATTTTAGTTTTTAATAAAATACACTGTCATATCACTGAATTATGACCACCCGCTTAGTAATGGGAGTAGCCACCCTTCGCCGCTATAACTGCTGCTAGGTATCGTGGCATGGAAACAAGAAGTGCGCGGAATGTGCCCGATGGTATGGCAGTCCATTCCGCTTGAAGCGCTGTCCACAGAGCTTCGAGAGTCATAGGTGGAGGGTCCAGCTGCCGTATATGGCGAGTCAAGGTGCTCCCACAGATGTTCGATTGGATTGATGTCCGGCGAATTAGCGGGTCAAGGGAGCACTCGAACGTCAGTAGAGTGTTCCTCGAACCAATCCAGAACGAGACGTGCCTTGTGGCAAGGTGCAATGTCCTGCTGGAACACACCTTCACATTGGGGGAACTTCGTGAGCATGTACGGGTGCACCTGGTCCGCTACGATTGACAGATAGCCACAGGCATTCAAATTGCCCTCTAGACGAATCAGTGGACCTAACTGCTCCCAACAGAAGATCCCCCACACATGCACACTACCCTCACCAGCCTGTTTCCGGCCTACAATAACCTCCTGCAGTCTCTTTTCATGGCGTTCACGACGCGCTCGCCATCGCCCGTCAATCTTACGGAGCAAAATCCTTGACTCGTCGGAGAAGGCGACCTTAGCCCACTTGTCTGTGGTCCAATGGCGGTGCTCACGTGCAAAGTCTGGGCGTCGTTGACGATGACCCCTGGTCAACATGGGTGCAGCAACCATGCGTCGACTGTTCAGGCCCATCCATAGCAGGGTGCGTTCAACGGTAATGTCGGATACACGTTGTTGGCACCACTGTTGAATCTGGTGGTCAGATGATGGACTGTGGCTCTCCTGTCACCTTCTACGAGTCGTCGTAGGCGCCGCTCACCCCGTTGGTCAATGGCTCGTGACCCTTTACAGTGATGGCGTTGAGTCGCGATTTCTGTCCCTGCTGTCCACTCTTTGTACACCTTCACTACAGCGGCCCGTGAGTTCACAAATCGCGCTGTTTCGGAGATGGTGCCACCCTTGCTGCGATAGCCTATTATCATCCCATTTTGGATGTCCGTTAAATCCGGACGTTTACCCATCTTGAGGCTCGTGCACCTGCCGTTTGATGCACCAGCTTTAAAGCTTTGTCAGCCTGTTATGCAAATTTTGCAATGTCTAATCGTTGTTGGGGCGAACCATGCGTGTGCCTTGATGGTCTTAATTCATTGATATTACCGTGTATACATTAATGCATATCACCGTTACTTTTACAAAAATCCTGTTTTGTTCAAATCATTTAATATTCTCTTCTATTAAAATATATAATTATATAATAAATTTAAAAAATTTTCGGTTGGTTTTGGCATAATTGTCGTTGATTACTTTATAGACGGGGTGCGCAGGAAGTAGAAATGCGCATGCACCACTTTCTGTGCCTTCCATAACTTCCGACCATAGAATTTTCTGAGGCAGGAAAAAGTAAAAAACGAACAATTTAACCAACAAAATTGTCGTGTTGTGTTCCTCCCGGTTCAATTAATTCGCAAAAGGCAAAAATGTTTAGTAAAATAACATTTCATCGATTTCCGTGTACCGTTTTATAATCTCCGTTTTATAATCTACCGTTTTATAAATCGCGGCACTCGGCAGTCAATCTGAATAATGTCAACGGTTAGTAACAGCCAACGCTAGAAGTACAGTTATTACGAAAGCGGAAATACGTCTAGGCACGAAGTAAGCAAATGCTTGTAAACACGCACCCCGTCTACATACACACAAAAATGAGAGTTGTAATCTTTCGAGCAGTGAAAAGAAAATAGCTTCCACTTACACCTTTAAGTCACTTCCGTATCACACCGCAACAAGTGCTGCATCAACTTATCTCTTGATTAAGCATTTAACTATATCGATACTGTTAACCATTTATGTTACATTACTAACTAAATAGATTAGTTTATTCTTAATAAAACAAAAATTCTCAACAGAACAGCCAAAATAATCTTTTTGTCAACATACTTGAGCACGTGACGTAAAACTTGCCTACCCCCAATGTTAAGATAAAACTTAATGGATCGTCCCATAGTAAGCGTGTTCGACTGGACAACTGGAAAAAACAATCTCATTGGATTGAAGTATTGTAAGGAAGCCGAACAACTTTGACCTAGGTAAAAACTTTTTTGCACCCGACTGTACATCTGGGTCATTGAAAAAATCTTGTTGTGAAACAGTGGTTTCTTGATGTTATTTGCTGATATTAGTCTCCACAGTTTTTGGCTTAAATCATTTGTAGCCCCTCCTATCATTTCGTCATAACTATGTTTTGCGTTGGAGATGCCCTTCCTATATTGTGTTTTAGCTTCTTTTCATTTGAATTTTCCTTATAGTTCAAAATTATAAAGGCAGACCGGTCATTTTCACAGGTAGTATATTTAGCACAGCACTCCGTACATACATACAGTTACAAATTCACTCAGAATTAGAAACCAACACAATAAAATTAAGAAGATTATATCTTTGTGCAATTTTACTTACATCTCATTATGCTATTTTGAATGAAATTGTTGTCATTGTAAAGTTCTTCTTCGTTGAAACCGGGGCAACCATCACGAATACTTTCAAGAAAATAATTGCTGTACCTCTCTTGTATAGAACTGAACATGAGATAGAATTCTTTGTCTGCTTTAATCTAGAATGAAATAAACAACAATGAAATCAAACTTTATTTTATGCTTGTTTGGCTTAAGCGTAACAACAACGAAATTATTTATGTATCACCGCATACACGGTCAACATTGAACAAAGAGTCTGAATTTACTAACATTCAATAAAGATCGAGACTGATTTTTTTCGCGCGAAAAAATACATTATGTGATATGAGAAAAAGAAAAAAGATTCTCGTTCAGAAGGACAACGACCTGGATCAGGAATTCATGCACGCAAAAGCGAGTCTCCATGGCAGGATGGAAATGATGTGATGATCAGTAGCGGCTACTAAAGTCTATTTTCGCTTCAAAAGAATAGTTCACTCTTTCGTCAGTAGGGGGCGCTATTTCAATCAAAATACTAAAATATGTGACATACAATAAATAGAAGTCATTTCAAGAGATGTTCGATATGTTTGCCACTATTATCTGCCACCATTTGAAATATTAATATAGCGTTTGCAATGTGTTTAAATAGCGATAAGAACTAATTTGCGTATATTTTTGAGTATTTTGATTGAAAGAACGTCACCTACCGACGAAATAGTCAACTATTTTTATTGCACTTTTCACTCTCCCATACTCTCGTTAAGATATCCAGAAATCTGACCAAATTCACAGAGTACGGGAGCATAAATTATTAACACCCCGTATATCACAACATCACAACATGTAAATATAACAATTTAGACCAATCGACAACACATAACAATCATAGGCTTTAGGACAAACATTCACATGCATACGCTATCTGGCCATTCTTCACGAAACACCTCACTCCTTTAAATTAAAACCTTACTCTGGACCACATCAGAGAGTGTAGGGCCGCCCAATGACATTTAAAACCCCGTCGAGGAAGACTTTCCACCAACTTCCGATACGTGTCGAGAAGAATCTTGGTCCATTCACCCTTCATATTAGCAAACGCCTCAGTGGTGTTCTTTGGGCGGCATGGCCTGGCTCTCAACCGATGCTCCAATTCGTCTTAAAGGTGTTCAATGGGGTTGAGGTCTAGGTTTTGGGCTGGCCAGTCAAGTTTCCCCACAACCATTTTCTCAAACCCGATGTTAATAACGCCTGCTGTATGACAAGGAGCACTGTCGTGCTGAAACAAGTATGGGTGTCAATGTGTTCCCACAATGTAGGTAGCACAGAATTGTCCAGAAATGTTTGGTACGCTTCGACATTCATGGTTCCGCGAACTAAAACAAGAGCGCCAAGACCATGCCACGAAAAGCAGAACCAGACCATAACGCCACCTCTTCCGAATTCCACTGTGGTTACAACACAGTCCTGTAACTATCGTTCGCCGGGCATTCGCTAAACCCACACACGTTCATCGGATCGCCACAACGGGTAGCGGGATTCATCACTCCATAGGAAGGTTTTCCATCGGTCACGTTGTGGTTGATATTTGCTTGTGAATTGCTGCTCGCCCATGAAACCAACTAGACGACGCCGATCGAAAGTCCCGTGCCAGCGTTTTTAACGAAACCTTCCGGTTTGGTTGGTTTGGTTTGTTTGGTGTTAACGTCCTTTTCAACTGCCATGGTCATTTCAGGACGGCGTTATAGGGGCCGCAAATTTTGCCTCGCAAGGGTTCTTTAACGTGCAGCCGGCAAATGACTAGACGGGACTTTACTTCCCTTCCGAAGGAAGTGCGTGATCTCAGGATTTTCCCCCTGAAAAAATCCTCGTCGTCCTCGGCCGGGGTCGAACCCGCGTACTCGGGCATCAGAGGCGACCACGCAACCGCTGAGCCACCGAGGCCGATTCCATCCGGTTTGACATCACCACACGTTTCAAGCATCGACGGTCGCGATCTGTCAGTTGCGCAGTTTACTGAGTCTGGTTTGGCAAGTTATAACTCCATCTCGCTTTCACTTCAAAATAACATCACTAAATGTCGAGTAAGGTATCTGAAATTTTTTAGAAATCTCATGGATCGAATGCCCAACCCTATGGACTACAATGATCATCACTCTTTCCTCCGCACTGAGTTCGCGTCGTCTATTCATATTGATTGCAGTAGCTGCTGTGTGTACTGTAACCCGTCAATGTCTTTGACAAGTTATATAACGTGTATGGACGATCCCATGTGCTTTTGGAGAGGTGTCCGGTAACCAATGGCGAGATAGTGTATACTCATCTTTGAATAAAAATTACAACCTGTGATTGATACTAAAAAGAATCGTATAAAATTTTAAAAAAGTATTTAAAAATAATACAAAATTTAAAAAATTTCAATTCGACGTAGGGGAGCTGTGTACAATTAAAATCACTATCGTTTATTTCTATACATTTCAGCCAGCTCATATTTTGAGATATCTACCTTTTTCTGAAGATGAGTATTGTATACTCCAATGGAGCCTTCTTCATTAGAGTATCATTTCTTCGCTTCCGTTGATATTTGGAATTATTTTGATTACTTCGGCGCTTAATCGTATTATGTTTACTTGTTCGTGGAATGCTGCCGATATCTTTACATTTTTGTTTTTCCAAATTGTTTTTAATTGCAGAGCTCTCTCATCCCTCTTTAGCGGTAATGCTGCGCTGGTGTCGGCTTTCTACTAAAGGTACCTTGTTGGTCATGGTACATACCGATTTTCCAGTCTTTCTGAGAGCTTCCGCATAGGAGGGCGCGGCAACACTTCCCTGAAAACAACACAGTTTGGTCTCGAAATGTGAACATTTATTTTTGGAACGGACTATTTGAATCACCCTCTCGGCCTTCCATATCGGACAATCTCTGAAAATTGGAGAATTAGTCTTCCTTGCAATTGCTACACCAGAGTGCATCATCGCAATTGGTTCTTTCATGTCCCTCTTTGCCACACATGCTGCAGAGGGCTAATAATCGGTAGTTCGGTTTAGTATGTTGGTTGGTTGAAGTTTTAGGGCGCGTCAACTATTAAAGTCATTTTGCGTTTATTTCTGACTTAAGACAGTATGCAAGATGGGGGGTGTTATAAAGACCAAATAACCAACAGACAATTAAAACCAATAGTTAAAATTAAGCATATATTTTATTTTTAGGAAGTTTTCTGTTGCTTAATTCCATCCTTGTCTTGACGAGTATTGTGTGCCACCTTTATGAATTTATCCACTTGTCTGACTGGCTTAAAGATTTTCGTGATCAGTAAACTAAAACTTACTATTCACACACCACAAAACAAGGACTCGCATAGATTATCAAACATAACTACAAATCAGTAGAATTAACAACACAGTTACATTAACAACTCCTAGTTACACAATGACCAATTAAAAGAGTACCAAAGTTTCACATTCAGGGCTAAACATTTATGTTTAAAAATAGGGAAACTAAATTAAAACTTTAAAATAGTTACGTAAAAGTACCCTTATTACTTTTATAGATGTCAGCCATCCTATTCTCCGATATATCCAACTCAAATGAATAATCAACCCTAAAGAATTGTTTACGTTTGTAATAAAAGAAGCAAATACTAGGGCGTGTTCCACTGTTAGGACTTCTCCGAAGGAGCATAACGACGATAGTGGATTCTTTTGTAATAAATGTTGATAGGAGATATAACTGGACTTCGAATTGGTCATTGTAACTACTTCTTCCCGCCGAAGGAGAGGAAGTTTTGCCGAGGAGATAGCTACGGTTGGTTTAATTTTATGTACCCCGGGTGGTTATAATTAAACTTCCCCTATAAACGGCATCCTACGGGTGAACGGAATGCAACGAAATTTTGTATATGAGCTATACACGAGATGCACTCACGGAATTTCGAAAAAAACTTTTAGTTCCAAAATGTCCACCAGAGTGCGCCTTTTCGGGAAAAACATGAAATTTAACACAATAAACGACCAAAACGGAATACAGAAACAATATTAACATTTATTGACTAGTTCCTGATCACCTTGTCGACTTAAACATGACAACGTCTGCAAACGTTTTATACCCTTAAATGTTTTGCATAAAGCTTCCTCTTCTTCCCAAGCATGCAAATCTCGACATTTTTCTCCTATAACTGACAGCTTTTCCCAGTTTTGCATTTTATTACTCATAATTCTTGTTCTGGGTTGTTATTATTGTTTCTGTATTCCGTTTTGGCCGTTTATTGTGTTTAATTTCACGTTTTCCCGAAAAGGCGCCCTCTGGTGGACATTTTGGAACTAAAATTTTTTTTTTCGAAATTCCGTGAGCGCATCTCGTGTATAGCCCATATACAAAATTTCGTTGCATTCCGTTCACCCGTTTGCGCTGTAGGATGCAGTTTATAGGGGAAGTTTAATTATAACCACCCTGCATTTGTTAAAATATAATGAAGTCCAGGATTGGAAGAGCTTCCTATACAGGGTGATTCAGAAAGGTAGGTCAAGAATGAAATACCATGTACAGTTTGTAGCGGGGAACAATATTTTCCCTATAAACATGGGTCCGGAAATGCATCTTGTACGAGGTAGGAATGACATTATAGTAGGTGTTCAAAATGCCGACCTGAGCCTCGATGCAGGTGTTTAGTCTGCGGACGAGATTCTCGCGAAATCTGGTGATCACGATCTGGAAAACGCTGTTGGTAAATCCTTTCCGCTTCAGTAGCATTACCCTGTGCCTCGCCGTAGCCGAGATACATGTCCGCCAGCTCCGCCATAGTCAAGCGATCCATTGTACGACAATGGAGTTACATGTTTCGTTTCCTCTCTTTTAAAGGAGAGAACACGAACAATTTACATGTTTAGATCCTAATTTACATGGACCCTACCATTGCCGGGTCCGGGTAACGCACATCCATTCCTACCTCGTACAAGTTGCATTATCTCTGTAAGGATACATTTCCGGACCCATGTTTATAGGAAAAATATTGTTCCTCGCTACAAACTGTACATGGTATTTCATTCTTGACCTACCTTTCTGAATCACCCTGTTTATTGGAGAATATAAATGTTCTGGAATGGACTTGATTGATGTAATTTGAAAGGCTGGTTATTGCTTCCTTAGATAGACTGTCAGCTAGTTCATTTCCACTTATTCCCACATTACTAGGAATCCAACAGATCATTATTTTTGTATCATGAGATTTCAAATAAGAAATATATAATCATAAGATGTTCAGTGAGGGTTTTATTATACGCCGACCTCAGCTATTCAAAGTATTAATGATGGAAAATAGGAAAGAAAATTCTACAGCCTGGGTTCAAAATATATAAGAAATATATTCCTGGCTTCTTTGTACAAATGGGTTACGGCCATTAAATTTTAACAGAGACTGCAACGAACTTAATCAGAAACAATAAGAAAAGTGGATTTAGAAAAGGAGATGTTATTCGCTACACAGTTATATCCTGTTCCTGCAGCTGATTTGGGCTAGTTCGTATAAAAAGAAGAAAAATTAGGGTAAAAAGTTATAAAAAGTAGCCTTTACCTCTTTTGTTAGCAAGAATGAATTCGTATTAGAAAATTTATTTTGAAATATTTTCACAAGAGGGATCACCCAAAAGGTTATGTTGTTAATTTGGAAAAGAATCATATGGGGCAAGGAAATGTCACAGTTCTTTAGTAACTCTTTCATTAATATTCTAATATTCTGTTGTGTACTAATAGGAATGCTAGAAAGGCGGGTGAATAAGATTTTATATCGAGCGACTAGAGTTTTTTACCATCAACTATTTTCAGCATATCGAATGCACAGAAATCGTTAAATTTGGTAGGAATGTTTCTGAAAAAAAAAACAATAGGCAGTAATTCCTGTTTCAACGCGAAAGGTTTTAAGAAAAAACACTTGATGTAGATAAGTAGCCTGATGCCTTGTCCTGATGAAGACGACCCTCCTGGACAAAATTTTAAACTCACTTAGATTTTGACCAAACCTTCATGAAAAAGAAAATATTACATTACAAACTTAATGTACAACTGTATTCAACTATCAAATGAACAGTAAATCTGTGTCAAGTTTTTGTATTCATAAACCTATAAACAGTTAGAGAAAAACAAAAAACGATGTACAAACCTCAATTCCAAAAATGTTGGGACACAAAAAAAGCTAATACACACAGATTTTGGAGTTTTGTAACCTGTTTGCCATGTGGTTGTAATTAAAACTGATAGAATAATCGTGATATACACTGTCATATCAATGAATTATGACCAGCACCCCTTCAAGGCACATGCATTATTCGCCCTAACAACGATTACACAGTGCAAAATTTGCATAACAGGCTGAGAAAGCTTTAAACTGGTGCATCAAACAGCAGGTGCAGAGCCTCAAGATGGGTAACCGTCCGGATTTAACGTACATCCAAGGTTTTTGCTCCATAAGATTGACGGGCGATGGCGAGTGCGTCGTGAACGCCATGAAAAGAGACTGCAGGAGGCTATTGTGGGCAGGAAACAGGTTGGTGGGAGGAGTGTGCATGTGTGGGGGATCTTCTGTTGGGAGCAGTTAGGTCCACTGATTCGTCTAGAGGGCAATCTGTCAATCGTAGCGGACCAAGTGCGCCCGTACATGCTCACGATGCTCCCCCAATGTGATGATGTGTTCCAGGAGGACAATGCACCCTGCCACAAGGCAGTCTCCTTCTGGATTGGTTCGAGGAACACTCTACTGACTTTCGATGCTCTTTTGGCCCGCTAATTCGCCGGACATCAATCCAATCCTTGTTGTGGTAAAAGAGTATCCTCTAGTTTATTACTTAACTATTTCTATCCACATAAGATTTTATTCCATTATTCGGATCAATCCAATCGAACATCTGTGGGAGCACCTTGACTCGCCATATACGGCAGCTGGACCCTCCACCTATGACTCTCGAAGCTCTGTGGACAGCACTTCAAGCGGAATGGACTGCCATACGATCGGACACATGCCACGCACTTCTTGGGTCCATGCCACGACGCCTAGCAGCAGTTATAGCGGCAAAGGGTGGCTACTCCCATTACTAAGCGGGTGGTCATAATTCAGTGATATGACAGTGTAATTATTTCATTGAAACATTTGTACTTTTTGAAAAATGCTGACGTGTATGCTCGCAAAACGTGTCAAAATAGTTGGGATATGCGCAAATGAAGCCCCCCGAACGTAGTCGAATGTTCGAGAAACGGCTAGAAGTGACGAATTCGAGATTGCATGAGCATATAAGAAGCAGAAAAGTCGGATTCCGCAGTTGTGTCACCGACATGGGTCGAGGAAAGCCCTTTAATAACGACTTGCAAAGGCGAACAATCCAAAGGTATAAAAATAATGAATCGCAACGGGAATTGCTAGGATTTTGAATCTGCCTTCCTCTACCGTTCATAATATTGTTAAAAGTTACCGCGAATACGGTGAAATTTCCGTACGTAAAGGACAAGGGCGGAAACCAGTATTTAACGCACGTGACCTTCGATCCTTCCGGCGATATTGCGTTAAAAACAGACATGCTACTGTAGTCAAAATCACCTCATGGGCTCAGGGATTCTTTGGTAAACGTATATCGACCAATACAATTCGTCACTGTCCAGAAGCGCCGAAAGCTCAACGCAAGTCATACATCAATACCGTCCAGAAACGCCATCGATTTCAGTTGGCACGAGCTCATACAAGATGCTCCATAGTTCAGTCGAAACGCATCCTATGGTCTGATGAATCCACCTTTCATGTCGTTTACGGAAATAATTGACGTCGGGGTCTTGAGCAAGGGCGTACAGGACCACCCAGATTGTTACCGCCGTACGGTTCAAAAACCAGCCTCAGTTATGGTACGGGGGTGCATGAGTGCCCAGGTTTTGGGCAACCTGCACTTCTTTGATGGTACTCTTAACGCTGAGCGCTATATACGGATTCTAGAAGAACAAATGTTGCCATCTAAACGACGATTATTTCATCAGGGTCCCTGCATGTTTCAACAGGACAATGCTAAGCCCCATACTGAGCGTTCCACGAAGGCCTGGATGTGTAATCGTCGATTGTGGGTACTTGATTGACCTGTCTCCTGTTGAAAACGTTTGGCGCATTATAAAGCGCAAATTACGCCAACGCAGACCAGGCAGTGTTGCACAATTAAAAGCCTATATCCAGCAGGAATGGGAAAAAATTCCAGTCAAAAAATTAGACAACCTGGTGTCGTAACTGCCAAAATGGTTGGCTAGTGTCATTAAGCGGAAAGGCGACGCAACCCAATGGTAAAATGTGGAAAATATAAGCGCTGTTGCAACATTTGTGGCACTTGTTGCATACCAATTTACAATGTAGCCTGCACTTCTTAAAACAGTAATAAAGTTTGTGAAAGGAATTATGTTGAATCTGTGTTTTTATACTTTTAACAATTTACTACACAACCTACATAACTAACAAACCTATCGATACTTTGTATATGCAACTTTTCATTGTGTCCTAACATTTTTGGAATTGAGGTTTGTACATTCAGCTTTGCCAAAATTTTAAATTCAGTCTACAAAACAAATTGTTTCCACGCATTTAATACTTCCTGGAACCTTCATTAATTCTGATAACTTCAAACATTCTGTTTAGCATTAAATCAAGACGGCTATGAAGGTATTTGATTGGAATACTTTCCCATCCATCCACAACTAAATTTCATAGACAGTTTCAAACTGTTTAAGATCTTTGTAAACTTAGTGTGCAAGCTTTCCCCAAACATTTTCAATTGGACTGATGTCTGGGGAACGTGCTAAATAGGCTAAAATGTTAATACGATTTTTCATCATGTTTGAAGCGTGGCAGGGTGTATGTCACGTCTACTTCAGATTTCGAAAAAATAATAATTATCGATAATATATCGATATTCATGATTAAGGCAGGGCATATAAATAAGAGGTATCTCATGACCAACAATGCAAGGGAAAAGTTTGTGCAAAATAGGTATCAACAATGGTTGGTTAGTTTATTAGAATTTTCGGCATCGACTAAGAAGGTCATTTTGCGCCTTTTACACAAGTTATATTTGTACGCAGGCCAGGACAAACACAAACATCCATGCCCACAGCGGGATTCGAACCCACGACTAGGATTAATGCTACGGATAAATACAATTCTGGTAAGCTTTCACCCCTGAAAAAATTTCTTCTTTTCTTTTAAAAAAAAACAACAAAGTTTTTCACTTTAATTTTTTTGGAGTCTAGATATTTAAATTAATTTTCCTCTCTCTTTGAAAAAAAAAATATCAAAATAATTTTTCCCTTTTTTAAAAAGCACCCTAATGCTCGTTACTTACATATTTTCCCTTCCTGTTGAGAGTTCTGTGTCGACAGATAACGGTAGGTCCTGAAAGTCCAGAAAACGTGTCTTCCACTCCTGCAATCGCTGAATAGTATCGGCCAAGAAGACAATCTGGATCATCTCTCAAAGGACCGACGCTATGAGGTACCCTCCAAATATATTCTTTCGTTCCGTTAGGAGGCACGTCCACTGAGAAAATAAAAATTCACGAAAAGTAAGAAATAAGGCATTATCAACATACTTAAAATTTATAAACCTTTGAACTGTACATTTTAGAATGCATACATTTAAATGTGAGTTGGAATTTCACATCTCATGAACAATATGCTCGATGTGTGCTCCATTCATCCGTACAAATGCCCGATTGTTGCACCACTGCGCCTCGCATCTCATTGTCAATCATTCACAAGATTCGGTGATTGTCTGACGAACGTCTTCCATGGTGCGCGGGCGTGTGCTGAACTCTTTCTCCTCAAGGAACCCCCACAGAAAGAAATCACAGGGGTTATGGTCAGGACTGGTTCAACCGTCGTTGAAGAGGTTTGGGAAACGGTTGGAGATTACCTTGTTGAATTGATGGTTCAATTCTGTGGAGGTTCCTTAAGCAGAAGGTGATCAGCACACGTCCCCGCACCATGGATGAGGTCCGTCAGGCAATCACCGAATCTTGTGCACTAGTTGGCAATGAGATGCGAGGCGCAGTGCTGCAAAATTACATCCTCAGGCTTCGTCGTGTTGCACAGATGAATAGAGCAAACATCGAGCATGTTCATCAAGAGTTGTGAAATTCCAATGTGTAAGGCTTGGATCACACTAGCGTAAAACACCACGTAAATACGCCGACGTAACGACGTCGCCAACCGCGGCACCATGCTATTTACCGTAAGTGACATCACTGGCGTCGTTTCATCGGCGTATTTACGCGGCGTTTTAAGCCAGTGTGACCCTAGCCTAATGTGTATCGTATGATCTATATGACATTCCTATGTTTATTAGTTCCTGAGTAACAAACCATTAGAATCGTACGTAATTGACTGAATCACCTTGTATATTCAGAAGCTTTACATGTAATATCTACATATACAGAGTACTTTTGAAAAGGATGGCGTGAGATACCTAGCGATGTCCTGCACCTTAAAATAAACACAATTTTCCTCATATGTTTTTTCGAAATTACATTCCTTAAAGGAGTAAACAGCTCGTGAAGTTCTGTTAAACTCCGCCCATAACGTAAACAAAATAAAAAGGAAAAGTATAGTCAAACCTAATAAATAACGAAATTAAACTGGAGCTGATCCTCCAAGCATGAAAAAAGTAAACACCACCACGTGTTCCATTAATAGATTTCTGCGAACAACCTGTGCACAAATATGTTGGCCCTAAACTAAACCACTCTCACAAATTATTGAAAGATTCTTAACTACTGGACCTCAGAAATGAACTTGTTCATAATTTAGGAAAAACGTGCGAGTGGATAAATCGTCGAGAGATAGTCTTAAAGAAAACAAAAGCGCATGGAATGGAACACGTGGTGGTGTTTACTTTTTTTCATGCTTGGAGGATCAGCTCCAGTTTAATTTCGTTATTTATTAGGTTTGACTATACTTTTCCTTTTTATAGTAACTTCCTTTAGAGAAGTTATAGATATTGTTTATCTAAATATATTTGAAAACTAGTTGTTACCCGCGGCTTCGCCCGCCCGCGCCATCTGTTGAGGGGAATTACAAAGCAAAAGCAGATAATTTTAAATGAAAACCCCAGAAAGTGGGGAAAGGGGGGGGTGTCGTAGGGGGCTGATTTTTGGCGATAGAACAGGTCCTTTATTGATAAGCCTGCCCTGAAAATTTCAGGTCGCTAGCTCAAACCGTCTAGGAGGAGATAGAATTACAGATAAATAAATAAATACACGCAAGAGTTTTAGTATATAGATTATATAGATCTCAACTGTTTGTGTGCAAGGGCAATCCTTGCTGAGAACAAGTACTGTGAACATGAACAACCACATTAAGGAAATGATTCCACGCTCTGTGACTGAATACAACTCTATTGAAACAGTTACATGTTGATGAGGGATGTTGAAACATAGTTTTTTAACTCTCTGAATCCATCTACGAAGTATATTTTATTATAGACAGAAATAATTCAATACTCAGTCTTGCTTTGATATTCTAAAATGTTAAGGAGGCAATGACGAATTTTCCTAAACAAATTCAATTGGACACAAAATTTCAGTGCGAGCATTTTAAAGAGTTCTTTTCGTTTTCCAAAGTGAATATTTACTATACTAACTCTAAAGATGTTTCATGGTTCTTATTTACGAGGATGATCAAAAAGTAATGGCGCGTATTTTTTTTTTCGAAAATGACGGCAGATATGAGAAAATTGCGATATATAAAAATTAGTTTGGTTCAGTGTTAAAGTTTCCTGTTAGTGTCGTGCGCATCCGCCAAGCACTAGCGACGTGACAGTACAAACAAGATGGCGGCTCTCATTTCATCATCCAGTGCTTTTGAGCGGCGGAGTGTTATGCGTTTTCTTTGTGCAAAAGGATTGAAACCAGTCGATATCCATAAGGAAATTGTGTCGGTGTACAGAGGTTTATATCGTGGAGGCGATGAATCATGGGTTCACCATTTCACGCCCGAAACCAAGATGCAATCGGCGGTTAAGAAACACACCTCATCTTCCACAACGAAAAAGTTCAAAATTGTGCCATCAGCTGGCAAGGTCATGTTGACATGTTTTTGGGATTGCCGTGGACCGATATTGCTTGAGTTTCTTCCACCGCATACCTCTGTAAATTCCGAACGGTACAGAGGCACACTGAGGAATCTTTCAGCGGCCATACGCAGCAAAATACTTGAATTGGCAATGGAGGACATCGTGCTGCACCACGACAACACACGTCCCGACACAGCAAAACGGATCACTGAACTGTTGCAGCGATGGAACTGAGAAACTGCTTCATCTTTCATACAGCCCGGAGCTCTCTCCCAGTGACTAAAATAACTTCGGACCGTTGAAGAAGCCACTACCCCGTCAACATTTCCATGACGACGACGAGGTGAAATCGGCAGTTCGCAACTGCTTCCACACTTTTATCGACATGGCGTGGAAAAACTTGTCCACCGCTGGGATCGTTGCCTCGATCGGCTTGGAGATTATGTGGAAAAATAAAAGTTGAATTGTTTCATCGAATGTACATGAGTTTATTTTTTTCCCGGTCACGATTTTAGAGAAAAAAAAATATGCGACATTACTTTTTGATCATCCTTCGTGTATGCAATTTCAAATATTGCAGCTCCAGCAACGCCGGGGATATCAGCTATACTCTATCCAACGAAAGTTTGAATGGGCGTGTCCAATTAAATTTCCAATTTCAATTGTTAGATATTGTTAATTTTATCTTGCGAAAATGTCTAAACAATTGAAAACTGAAATTTAACTGGACACGCCCCTTCAAATTTTCTTTAATTGGGCAATGGTTTAGGTCTACTACTAAGGTCCGACAAACGCGGAGATACCTTTTTGAGATTCCTAACATAGTGTCAACCGTTAAATCTAAAAGCTTTCCGTATAACACAATATCCTTGTGGAATGAATTGCCTCTTGACATACGGTCTATGGTATACCTATGCGTTTCTGCCCTTTGCACCACGTCATGTGTCCATTTAAAAAGATGCCTTAACCAATATTACCTCAGTATTCAATCATCGACTTATGTTTGATCCTTACGGTCCTGCTTTAGGCCCTCCTTGGGCTTTTCCTTTTTCTTTTGCGGTTAGTACCTTACTTGTCGTTCCTGGCCTCTTTTTTACACTTCTGCCTATTAGCATGCATTTTTAACCTCCCTTTTTACCCTCATACCCTCGAGATGGGGTGCTTGCTAAATTAATAAATACATAAATAACTCAAAGATTGTTTTTTGTCAAAAAAACTTAATCGCCCTGTATCTTCGAAACAAAGCGGCATTCCGATAATCATCAAAGGACAAAAGATTCCTAAAATAACCTAAAGAATCACCTCTTGAATTTTTGCCGTATGTTTAATAAACACCCTCTAGTAAACAAAAACTTTCACCTTAGCAGTAATCACTTACTTTAACAATATACTTCACTTTTATTGTTTAAGCAAATGATGATGATTATTGGTTTTGTGTTAATTTTTTTGTTAAATTTTATTGATTGTTGTACAAAAGTTATATCATGGATTTTTAATCAACTGGTATGGAGACTTCATGGACTTCGTACGAAGAGACGTCACTTCCTTAGTGATTCACCATCTTGGTTCCACACAGCCGTTGCTAGGAAGAGTTTAAATCATTTTCTCCTTTTGAAATTAATTTTGGGTCGTCATGAGAAAAGTCGCAATAAAATAAAATTTTATTGCAGACATTCTGATCGCTTATGTATACAAACTAGTGTCAGAATCAGCATATCTAATGCTTAGCAACGACATGTGTGGAACCAAGATGGCGCGTTGCCAAGGGTTCCACATTGTTACGTCCTAACTGTTACGTCACTCGTGCGAAGTCCATTGTTCATTCTGTCAAAGTTAAAATTCAGATGGGGTCATATCTGAGCATCATTCAATGCAGCAAAAGTCAGACATAGAAAAGCTATAGATTGCTCATGATTTAACAGATGAAATGAAATTTAAGAACGCTGAATTTGGACTTTCATTCCATTCTATTGTACTCCAACAAATACTTTGAGTGGAAATTTAAAGTCAGTGTAAAGCTCAGTGTTCTTTTAATTTGTAATTGCCTTAATTATTTGTGTATTAACTGGGAACCTGTTTTTTTCTGCATGTTAACGTGAGGCCGCACATCTTTACAAAGGTGAAAAAATTCCTCGCGCGAAAACAGATTCCAAAACTTTACCGCCCTCCGTATTCTCCAGACTTCTCATCGCTAGACTTCCTCCGGTATCCTCGTATGAAATGCTACACTTGTATGAACGATGTCAAAAGTGTATTGTGGCCATGGGGGCTTACATTGAAGGACAGTAAAGTAGCATTTGAAATACCTGCATTTGTTTGTTTTTCCGAGTCATTCACCGAACTTTCCGGTATGAACTTGTATTTACTGGTACTTTTTGAATTACCACAGAATCACAAAACAGAACATACATACAGTTGGTTATGATCTTTGTGAATGCTGCGGATCACGTGTACGTGCACGTGACAGAAAGCACGTGAAATGATGTTATTATTGTGTTGTCGTGTTATTGATGTTATTATTTACCAAAGCAGTAAATATCGTGAAAAAAATCTCCGAAAATCGGATCTAGACGGGAAGGGTGCATTACTGACCTTTCCGGCGCTAATTACAGTATTCCGCTATACTTAGCGAATGTAAAACACGAAATTTCTTCTTTGTTTCGAAGAAAGCCATATCGGCAGTACTAATTGGTAAAGGAAAATCCTGGGAAGGGTTAATTCCAACTAGCCAAAAACAACAATATGCTCGAGTTCCCACAAGCCGAACACTACAGGTCATTAGAAAAGTCAAGCAGACTGTCCAGTGTAAAAATCCAGCAACCCAAGGAACGGTCGCAAACACTGCAGAAATTTCATAGGCTACCGTAAATAAAATAACAAACAAATATTGTCAACTGGAAAAGCGTCACAAGAGTCGTGTTCATAAGCTGGTGCCACGACGTGTCACATAAAAGAAGAGGAACTGTCGGAGGCTCTATGAGGGTTACCTCGCAGCAGAACGACGGAAGTACATTATCACCCTGGATGAAGTCTACGTCTACTCAACGATTACAACAAACCCCTGCGCGATTTTTTACCGTCCATATGGAGAGAAGTCATATCAAAAGTGATCCAATGAATGTAAGGAAAGGTTTTCAAAAGGATTTATGGTGATAGGGGGATACTGGTACAACGGCAAGCTCACAATCAGAAGAATGGACAGGAAGGCTAGAGTTAACTCTTTTTACTAAAGTAGCATGTTCTTAGTCCAATTTTCCAAGAGGAAATCCCCGCATGATATGTAGAGGACAAAAGTAAAGTTTAGCTGAATCAGGACAAAGCCTCCAGCCATCTGTCTAATTCGACCGTTCAATTTTTGTAGGATTTGTAATTCCAAAAAGGACTTGGAGTACTGAAAGGACGCCGTCCAGCAACCATTGAGAGTCTCTGGAAACCCTGTAAACAGGAAACAACCTCGCAATTTTGCAGACATCTCTTCTACAGTGGAAGATACGGTGAAAGGCAATAGTCCACAACCAGGGTCACCAAATACAACACGATCGTTGCTGGAGAAAGGCTTTCTTCGTAAAATTTCTTATCGTTTATCTACAACTTGTTGCCATAGATCGTAATCAACTTTCTTTAGAGGATGGTAGATGGAAGCATGTTTGAGATATTTGTCTGGTTTTTGGACAGGTATAACAATGGCTTCTATCCATAGTTGAAGAAGAGTCCGAAGTTAAGATGGAATTGAATAAGTAAAAATTCAATTGCATTTTGAAGTATTAAACTTCTGCATAAGAAAGGAATAAGGATTCCACCAGGCCTGGCGCTGAATTTCGGGTATGGTGAAGAGCAGCCAAATATTCCTCTTCCGAGTAAGGAAGGTTAAACAGAGTGAACTAAAACATTAGGGATAATCTTCACAAGTAACAAAAAAGTTCACATCACCAAATGTTCGGAAATGCATAGTTTACATGGAAAAGGCAACAACAGTATGCACGACATCTTGCCCCCATAACAAAACAGCCACTGTTTTATTCTGATGCAGAGTTACTGAGTGATCGCCGTACAGCGCAGGTACTATGGTCCGGTATTCATATCAGGAATTTCATAAAATTATATAATTACTAGCTGATGCCCGCGACTTCAACTGCGTGGATGTTTAAAAATTCTAAACCGGAACATAGTTAAAAAAAAGTTGGAAAGTATAGAAATTGTTATATGTACAGGTACTTGAATATAACCTTTGTATAATAGAATACAATACAAACATTCTTTAATGTCACCAAGGAACACATACAAAGAACATAAAACAGAATAAAAGAGGTAATCCAGCACGTTGATTACCACTTAAAGAATGCAGCTTAATTTGCCGTTTATTTAAAGGATTATATTATAAACAACGTTTTCCGTTTTTCCCATAGAAGCTGCTATGAACAGATTATCTGTGCTAGTTACCCGAGACCAAACTACATATAACTGTCCGTTCGAGAAGCAGCTGGTTCTGAGACCGAGGCTAACGGCCCAGAGTATCTGCCCTTGCAACTTCTTAACGGTCATAGCAAAACAGACGCAGGCGTGGGAATTGCACGCGTTTAAATTGAAAGTGAAAGTCATTAGGAATGAGGGTTATATGGGGTATGAAAACTCTCTCATCAGCACCACAGCTCATTAGGAGCTCCGCTTCAATAATATTATTTTGTAGCGAAACTAATTTAAGCCGGGTTCCATTACACAACTTCGAAATGGTTATGTTCTGAAGAAGCATCATCGGAACGCCGACATTCTGGACTATATTATGCGCGGGGAGTCCGGAGGCACTAAGAGTGTTAAGAAACTCGAACGGATAAGTGGTGGCACCAGTTTGATCCAAGACTATATTTATAGTTATATACCACCTCATTCCCTTCAATGTTTTACAAAGTGCTGCGGTTTATTGCAGTCGTTTGATAATTTTTAGGCTCTTTCACACAAGCAATAGTTATCTTGAGTAAATTTTCCATAGACGGAATGTAAAGGCTCTCTGGTAGGGTCAGCAGACCATTTGATTCAGGCAATACACCTTCTCCGATTTTTAATAACATGTTTGAAAAATCTCCACGTCTGGACAGTATTCGACGTTTACATGAGCTTCAAATGAACGCGAAAGCACCGGCGAGTATGGTACAACAGCATATTTACCTCAGCTATGAATCCACCTTCTTGAGGCGTGAGGTGTCGATAAGATGGGTACCCGTTTTGACCAGTCACAGTTTCGCTGACGAAATTTTTAGGAAATTTTTTCGTGCAACGACCCTCCTGCATCAAAGTTGAACATATATTGAATATGCCACAGGGGCCATGAATCACGTTGATTTTTGTGTAGAATAGGATCGCTTTCAGGTTTTGGAATTTCTGTGCTAATGAGTTCGATCAATTTCGTTCAGCCTAATCTTTTCTTCGAGCCACAAAATATTATGCCCGTGTGATAAACCACGTTTCAATATTGTTTTCAATATTTAATATAAATGTATAAATGTCTCGGCAAAAGATGGCTGAAAAAAAACTTACATGACCTCAAACCAACCAATCAACAACCTATATTATCTGTTAGCATTGGGAAAGGTAATTGCTGTACTTTAGTAATCCAGAGTTTTACTAAAGAGTCGATTTTGCCCGCTGTATTGCATGCTCTTGGCTACAGTCCAAACTTAACAATGTACTTTAACGATCGTACAATGCAACAAAACTGTCAGCTAATGCTATGTATTTGTTGCTGAACTCGTAATACATTGTTACTTTATTTGTTTTGTGAACTAAAGTATACCTTGATGGCATGTCAGCTTTTATTCAACCACCAGCTTAAGAGAGTTTAGCCTAGAACTCGACTTCTAGAAGGCGTATCACGATAAAACATACACCAGTTTTTAAGTTACACCTAAAACAATGCGACTATGAAAACCGCGTTAATTTTCATGTAGTAGTTTTTGCGTGATGAGGTAACAAACAAACAAACATACAGACAGACAGACGAAAATTCTAAAAATGATCGTTTTGGCTTCTGGTAGTGTTAGTAAAAGCTGTCGCATAAGATTTTCTTAAATATGTTCTATGTACAGACACCAGGTCGGCTACAGTTTTATTATATGTATAGAAAGAATAGAATAGAATAGAATAGAATAAGATATTTCAAGGCATAATTATATAATTTTTGGACAATACCGAATCTCCAAATGGTATCATATACCCTTTACAAATTGAAAAATATCGCCACTAAGTTATGTCTAAAGTTTTGGGCCAGACGAACCTCGTGTTCTAGCCGGACTAAGTGGTCAATGCTGGACTTAAGAGTATAGAAAACCGCATTGAAATTTTGAAATTATTTCTTTCTAATAACCTCATGAGCCGAGTAATGGCCATTCTCTTCGATAGTCTGCATAAGGAACTAGTAAGAACAATAGGCCGGAATTTGGTGGCATAAGAATGATCTCTTCCCGGTTTGAGGATGGGAATTATAATCGCTTCCCTCGAAATTTTAGGAATGTCACCTGAAAGCCAGATGGCATTCAACAAAGAGAGAAGTTAACGTACTCAACTAAATCCTGAGGAAGATGTTCGAAAAAAGCGTTTTCTGGGCCTGGGACTGACAACCTTAAGAGTGAGGAAGGGCTGAAACGAACTCCTGTATGGAGAAAGGGATATTATATATTTTACAGAATTTTTGGAATTGAAATTCAGATTATAAGGTTCTAGAAAGGCTTTCCGAACCTGGAACGACTGAATAATTACTGGATTTAGAGCAGGCTGCAAAGGTGGAGTCAAACTCATTCGCTATAATATTTTGATCCAGAATTTTAATACCCTTTTATAGCAGGAACGGAACCCTATACGAAACAGGGATCCTCTTAATTTTCCGGATTTCGTCCAAGACGGGGTGTCCTTTTTTATATATGATACAAAAGACCTCCAAGATAATTTCTTATTATCTATTCGAGTTCAATGGCAGCGTGCTTTCTTCTGCTTGTAACCTATTAGATTTTCCTGAGTTGAGACAGAACGAAAGTCTTTCTACGCTCTCTGCAATGTTTTCGCGCATTCCGCATTCCACCAAGGCACTGGTACCTTACGGGGATTGCCCTTGGATTTGGGGATAGCAGATTCTGGCGAGTACAGAATACAGAAGTAAAATTCTCAATCGCTTCATCGATAGAAAGATGATTTAAATCCTTTTCAAAATGTAGAAGCGATTGAAACTTACTCCAACTTGCCTTTGCCAGCTTCCATTCTTCGATGAACCATGATTGAATGCGAGTTATACATGTCAATAAAAATTGGAAAATGATCACTTCATATAAAGCGGCCTGTACCTCCCAATAAGTTGTCCCCTCTCAGAAGTATGGTTTTATCCCCATAACTGATTATGACTATTAAAATCTCCCAAGAGAAATAAAGGACATGGCAGTTTCTTTATTAACTGATTAAATTCTTCTAGTCAACTAATTGATCTGGTGGGAGATGAATGGAACATACTGTCAGGTGGACGTTGTTCTTAGTAAGGATTCTAACAACTACCTCTTGGAGATTAGAAATTAATGGCACCATGTCATATGGTATTGTCATTAGAATTAGGATGCTCCCCCCCTCCCCCGCAAGCTCTTTCTGCCGACACGTTATCGTTTCAAAAGAAATCGAAACCCTTAAAAAGGGATTTTTGGTGGTAATAAGCTCCTGAAGGGCTATGAGACGAAATGATTGACTGTGGCAAGTAGCTAAAGGTCTTCCTGGCGTGGGAAAAAACCCTCTATATTCCACTGATGATAAACATGATCAGTTGGACGTTTATGATGAGCATCCTGTAAACTCCTATAAATTTTCCTTGGCCTCGCTTGTCAATAAACGGATCATCAAGGCAGGTTCACGCATTTCTTCCTCATTTTCATCATCAGAGGTAAAAGATGACATTGCTACCAGTCCTTTATTGGAGAAGGCCGGAGGAGGAGATATATCAGATGATCGTTCTTGAATTTCTCCTTTGAGGAGCTCTTGGAATGTTCTAATGCCAGAACAAGAGACAGAAGTGGAAGGGAGTGGATTAAGAGTTTGGTCTTTAGAATTGTTTGCCTTCCTGGATAGAACATCTTTATCGCAAGGGACGATATTTGTAGTTCTCTCTTTTCGTTATGATGGTGCTAACGGATTTTTTTATTTATTGGCATTTTTGTCATTGCGGAGTAAGAGTAAAAGACGTTTATTTCGACTTGAGACTTTTTTCACTTCTCCAATCAGTTGTTTGATATCTTTAGTTACGAAAAACGGAAAAATTCCTTTAAAATAATTCCCGTTGGTGACAAATATCTTTATAAAATTGGGGTGTTAACAACAAATTGTTCTCTTTCGGTCGGCATTTGTTAAAGTATTTGGTTGTTTTTTGGTATTTTTGTTATCCATATTTTTGGAAACGTACATTCAGCCTTGTTGACCTCTTCCGATCTACCACCGAGGTCAACAAAGGGATGCATATTAGCACCAGGGATGCGGAGGGATATAGGCATAACCTGACCCTAAAGCTGGTCCGCAGAAGGGCTCCGACCGGCGGATTAGTCTGAATGGGCTAGTTTCAGATTCCCTTCTATCAGAGAAGCAGGGGCCATAGTGGTGTGTTTTTTCTGGAATAGCCTTCCCGCAACCAACAGAACCCCTCAGCTAAAACCTATTTGGCATGGATGACCCTGTCCAGCATAGCCCTTAGCATCACTGAGACGCTGAAGCCTCTACACCATGTCAAGGTAGAAGTGATATGGGACAATAATTCTTGAAGTCCTCCATATTCCCTGATTTAAAAATTGGAATAGCCATAGCCTTTTCGAGTCCAATAGGAAAATGATGAATCAAAACAATAGAGTTCAATACGTGGAGAAATTAAACTAATCTAAAAGTGCCCAGATTTTTCAGAACCACATCAGAAAGAAAACCATCCCTCTCATTCGGTTTAAGATTTGCCTTTCTTGAAACTTGAAGGTCATTTATCGTCATTAAAACTGAACGTTGAAAAACCGAGGTCACCTCCATGTTAGGAGACGATATAGTAAAGGCGTTGCTGTATTAGTTGGATTAATTGACCACTCTAAAAACCGTTTAAAATGGGTAACTCAGGACTGTCAAGAAGATGATCTCTGTTTTAATAGTTCCAAACATTGGGGATGCCATGGCCTGGGGGGAGGGGGGGGGGGTTGTCGCTAAACACACAACTTCTGTGAAGTTAAGAAACATCAGGCACGGCTAGTCACTGGATGGGCGACCATCACTGACACCCAGTCTTCCCCCCCCCCCCCCCGGCAGCTGCAACCATCGTACAACAGTCGTCAATCCAGATCCATCCCAATCTTGTCGGCCTCTGGCCTTACAGGCCCTGGATGGATTCCAATAAATAAATAAAATAAATAAGATATTAAAAGTTATTAGCATTGCTGATGAAAAATTTTCCTTTGGCTTCCCGAACTTTGGTTTTAAAAACTTTACTTGCAAGTTGCCACTCATTATATTTACTTTTTATATTTGCTCAGCTTTTCCTTCCAGAATTTATGAATTTCTTCGTTCCACCATTTCTTAACAACTAAGTTGAAAAGTAAGGCGAGCAGTAATTAAAGCATTTTTAATATTGTTAACAAAAATTTCGTATTTAAGGTCGATTGAATCCGTTAGGTCAAAAATATGCCAATCCGAAATGGGCAGCGGGCTACGAAATTTAAGGGAGCCCGACAATTGGGTGGATGACAATTCGGTGGAAGCGACAATTCGATGAACGTCAATTGGGCGAACGCGACAATTCGGTGGACGTGAATTGGATGGACGCGACAATTCGGTGGACGTCAATTGGATGGACGCGACAATTCGGTGGACGTCAATTGGATGGACGCGACAATTCGGTGGAGGTCAATTGGGTGGACGCGACAATTCGGTGAACGACAATTCGCTGGAAATGCAAATTCGATTAAGATTTTTAAATCGTTGTTTGCGTATAATTGACACATCTTTATTGCAATTACAAAGCAACTTGCTTCATTCATATTATGTCGCAGTTACTTTTTTGCGGGAATCTTTTATTTATTATTTATTAGTTTATAAATAAATGAGCTTATTTCTTTATTATTTCTTAATTTATTAAATCATTGTATAAAAAGTGTAACATTTTCTATTTTGTTTTATTGCTAAGAGTTCTATTATTCAATTAAAAATACTGTTATTCTTAAATTTCTGCTTAAGCTCATTAATTTAGGCACGATAGGAATTAGGTAGATAAATCTGTTATTTGATATTAATATAACACAGTGACGTCGCCCCCCCCCCCGCGGGGGGGGTGGGGGTAAACAGGGGGGTGGGAGGGGGGGACAAAGGGAGGGGTTCATTTCATTTTTAGGTTGAAACGGTTGATCCCTAATATAACTATTTCCTCCTCCAGCTTTTTAAAAGAATTACGTTTCCCTTCTCATATAAACAAATAGAATTAAAATGACTGTCTTAAAAGTTTAAGTTATAATAACAAAAACATTACAAGTAAAATATAACTATACAAAAAATATAAATTACAGAAAAAATATATACAGGGTGTTGCAGATAACTACAGCGCAGTATAACGGAAAGCCTACCCACTCGATTGCAGGGGCCGGCTCGGTCGATTGGAAGAATGGACGGAGATGAAGGTGGCCTGCAGCAGCCAGCAGTTTCCACAGTCATTTGATTTCGAGCCGGCTCCTGCAATTGAGCGGGTAGGCTTTCCGTTATACTGCCCTGTACTTACCTGCACCACCCTGTACAAAAACAAAATAATTACAGATAAAATTTACAAATAATACAAATGAAATTTTAACAACAAAAATATATAAAATACAGGGTGATTATAATTAAAGTTACGATTTCAAAAACCGATAATTTGAAAACTACTCGTCAGAATGACCTAATATTTTAGCAGAACAATCGTGAGGCAATGGAATTTTGTTTGGCGAAGGAAAAAAAATAGTTCCAAAATCTACCGATAGATGGCGCTGGCAGGGTAATGTCAGGGGAAAAACCAAAAATGGGTTCGTGAAACACAGGAATGTTGTTAGCCAAAAGGAAACAATAGACTTCAGGGGTTTACGAAAAATTTATTAGCGAAAAGACAAGAATACGTGTTTACAGCGACAACAGTGATAATGCCAAAAAAACAGAGTGTGAACCTTCATAGTTAGAGTCATGTTGAAGCATTCAAGCCAAGAGCTGGTGCTCTGCATTTTTATGGCAGCTATGTCTGCAGTGTGCATGCCACGTATTAGTAATTTGCATATCTCCAGACAATGTGAACCCTGCCAGCGCCAGCTATTGGCAGATTTTGGAACTATTTTTTTTCCTTCGCCAAACAAAATTTCATTGACTCACGATTGTTCTGCTAAAATATCAGGTCATTCTGACGAGTAGTTTTCAAATTATCGATTTTTGAAATCGTAACTTTAATTATAATCACACTGTATAATAAAAATCAATTAATTTTCAAATTTATTCATCACTTTTTTAAATAATAACAAAAAGAAAAAAATACTGCATCAAGAAAATTTGTTCAACTATATGTTCCTCATAGTTATTTCCAAAATTCTGTACAAATTTCATGTGAGTTGAGTTTTTAATCCTGTTAACCTTTTGGGGGATCTTGGGGGAAAAGCTAAAATTTAACGGGGGTCAAATGTTTATATAAACCCTTTCAACCCAAAAACGAAATGAAGTCCACCCCATGTCCTCCCCTCCAATCATCTTTCTAAATTACAGGCAGGACAGACTGCACACTTTCCCAAATCTGTATTTTGTTTATATTCGTAATTTATTTATAGTTTTTGTATATATTTTACTTGGAATATTTTTATATTATAATTTCAACTTGACTGCACACTTTTAAGACAGTCATTTTAATTCTCTTATATAAGAAGGGAAACCTAATTTTCTTAAAAAGCTGGAGGGGGAAGTAGTTATATTAGGGATCAACCCTTTTAACCTAAAAATGAAATGAACTCTACCCTCTATCCTCCCCTCCAACTGCCTTTTTATATTTAACCCGCAAAGAGGGGGGGGGGGGGGGAGGTGCTATTTTAATGTCAAATAACATATCTATCTACCCAATTTATATGGTGCCTATCTTAGCGAGATTAAGTAGTAATTTAAGAATTACAGTATTTTAATTGAATAATGGAACTCTTAGCAATAAAACAAAATAGAAAATGTTACACTTTTTATAAAATGATTTAATAAATTATCTCAATTATTTGTAAGCTAATAAATAATAAATAAAAGATTCCCGCATATAAAGTGACTTCGACCTAAAATGAATGAAGCAAATTGCTTTCTAACTGCAATAAAGATATGTCAATTATTGACAATCGACAATCGAACAGTGAAGTGTACATTTCTTCGGGTGGGACGAAAGCAGTGTTTTCACGAAGCTCACCCTATCAGACTAAATTCCACATGAAGTATACTGAAATAAGCAAGGAGCCTGACTAACCCCAGAGGTTTTCCACATTATGAAAAAATAATAAGATTGACGATTGTCAGAAGATTGGGAGAGGGGGCGGGGGGGGGGGGATGTCGCATCTCCCAATAATCCGGGAAGGAAACGTTGCCAATGTCTTCGAAGTTGACATCAAGAATATGCCTCGGTTTTCTATTCTTTGTATGCCACTTAATTTCCATCAGCTTGTTTAATATTCCAGCCACCAGGTCACTGTCATGGCTCTTCATCGTCTGCACCATGTTCATCAGGAGATCTTGGACACACTTACCAAGGTGAGTCATGTTCAGATCCGAGAGGATGTAATGGTGTAATGGTTTTTTTGCGGCCCTTCTTTCATGCTGAGCAATGGTCCTCAGGGTAACATTCTGGAACGACTGGAGTTCATTCCATCTGCTTTTACAAATGGTTGCCCACGCAAGCGTTGGATTCCTGGAGTGAGCATAATTCGATGAATGGGCTTGTTTACCAATGGATAGGCACTAGCTTCAGTGGCACTGTTTATTCGCCTGGTGATGTTTTCAACACGTCGATCGATGTCATCCATACTGTATGCTCCTTGGAGATGGCAGTCATGGTCCATGAGGATTTCTTTGAATAGCTTCCAGTCTTGCTGATGCTTCACTTCTTCTCTGAAATTGATGTCGACGTTGTCGAAGTTCAGCGCCACAGGCTTGTGGTCAAAAGAAAGATCATCCTTCGTAAAGATGTTGTATGGCTTGAAGAAACCCTTTATTAGTTACATGTCAAGAACATCACTAGAAGGGAAATGGTCACAGTAGTAGGTGTCCTCCACAGGTCCAGCAGCGATGATGTCATCTTTACCTTGTATATACCTATAGAGAATCATGCCGTTGTAGTTCTGCCTTCTGGAGTTCCAGCTTGGGTGTTTGGCATTTAGGTCACCAGCCAGGACAACTGGAGTGTCACCTAAATGCCTAACATGCAAGCTGGAACTCCAGAACGACTTAAAGCTGTATCAATTATAAACAAACAATGAGTTAAATACTAAAATTTTCGGTGATTTAAAAATCTCGATCGAATATGCATTTCCACCGAATTGTCGTCCACCCAATTGACGTTCACCGAATTGTCGCGTCCACCGAATTGTCATCCACCCAATTGTGGTAGACCCGAAATGTAAACCTATCAACCTTTGTAAAATTAGGTTTCATTGTTATTGGGGATTCTTTAGGTTGCCCAATAAGTTTCTTAAATTTCACAATCATTAATTGCGACCTGATCACATTTAGGTATCATTTCAGTATTTACAGATACTAACGTGAATACTTTTTGTAAAAAAATAATTATCAGTGATCGTGCTGCTAGTTTTAGCTTGCCGAGTTGGAAAATCTGTGGCTGGATAAGAACCAAGTCTAACCCTCTATACTAGCGTGTGATTGAAGTATAAGATCAACAGCACTGTTAAAGGGATATAATTTGGCCTATAAAGCAATAAAAGGTTTATGACCCTGTTTTGAAGACAGCATTCTACCATAAGATATTCCATACCGTTATCAGATCCAAGTTCTGTTACATTGATCAATTTCTTGGAATAAATGAGGGCTGCTACTCCTCCTCGTGTATTACCGTCAGAGCGGATTAAGTTATAATTATTTAAGTTCAAATCAGCATTCATGTGTTGTTCGGGAAACCAGGTCTCAGTGAAAAAACAAATATCAGTATTCACGTTAATTTACCAAATATTTCTGACGTCGATTTTATTTCATAAGGATTGGGCTTTATATAAGCACATGTTCATAATAAACTCTGTGTGTCTGCGAGAAAATGTCTTATTTCTTGTTTTAAATGTGTGAGCGTGTTAAGCCTCGCATACGCGTTTGTTAAATAAGCATCCGAATTGAGTTGGGGGCTTTTTTCATAGAATGGCCTAACAGAAACTTTTAAAGATCTTGTCTTATTTTAATTTTTTTGTCATTATAATGATCTTGTAATATATTAATTTTTATTGTTTTAAAAAATTAAAAAAAATTTTCTTCTTAGCTCGGCTGTATCAGCTTTTCATGCATTTTCGGGGAATCTAGGTAACTTCATGTGGTCTTAAAGGGCCGTTAAAAATATCAAGATATGTGATGTACGAGGCCTGTCCGGAAAGTATCCCCGATTGAGGCTATTTTATTTTATTACGTCATCAGCAGAATTTCGTTACACGATCCGGATACTTTTCGGACAGGCCTCGTATTAGTCTATTCAGTTGTCTTGAATGAATGTCATTTTTTGATTATCATTTAAACATAGTTTGCTTATGCAGTCGCTTTGTTTTAAAAGCAGACAGGAAATTTCATTCTGGTTGGCCAACAGAATTATCATGAAAATGAAATTTTGTATTTAATATATTCTGTTTTTGTGTAATCTTTTGTTTTTTATAACAATTTTGTTGATTTTGTGAAATTTTCAATGAAATCATATTATTGCTAACTTTTGTAAATTAAGTTTTTCCATACTTTTAGTAGCACGTTTTTTTCTTTCACCCATAGCGGGCGAAGCCGCGGGTACTAATCAGCTAGTCTATACAGGGTGTTTTTGAATTGAGTACAGATTTTTGGGAGATGATAGAAGAGGTCCTTTGAAGTATTTTTTGTCATATGGACATGGGGTCCCCGCAGCTCCGTTTACTTACAATACTGGATTTAACAATCAAATGACACCGGGACGCAGTGTGCGTTGGTAGGCCTAGATTATTTTATTTTTAACAATTAACACAAGCAATCTACTGTAATAACTTTTAAAGTAATTGTTTGCAAATAAATTTCAAGGTGTACGTGCTTGCTTGTTGAAAAGTCTTAGAAAAACTTCGTCAAGGAGATTCCATGGTATCCAACCCCTTTGTAAAATACGATTAGTCCATATGTAAATGAACTAATCGCATTCTGGGAAAGCAGTAGGTAAAGATTTGTTTTAAAAAGTTCACTTGATGTGTTAATTGTTAAAAATAAAATAATCTAGGCCTACCAACGCACATTGCGTCCCGGTGTCATTTGATTGTTCAATGCAATATTGTAAGTAACAGGAGCTGCGGGGACCCCATGTTCATATGACAAAAAATACTTCTAAGGACCTCTTGTATCATCTCCCAAAAAATCTGTACTCAATTCAAAAACACCCTGTATAAATAAAGAAGGATGTTTGTGGGTTTGTTTGTTTGTTTCTTATACAAATCTACAGTTTTATTACGATCTTGATGAAATTTTGCATACTTGACCTTCAAAGTATGAGGAAGGTCACTGAGGAAGGTCACGGTCAACCTCAGATTTCGAAAAAATAATAATTTATGGATAAAAAATCGATATTCATGGTTATGGCAAGGCATATTAATGAGAAATATCTCAAAACCAACAATGCAAGGCAAAGTTTGCGCAACAATGGTATCAACACGCAATTCACAAACACTCTGCACGGACCAACAATATATTTCTCATGACCAACAATGCAAGGAAAAGTTTGTGCAATATAGATAAGTTTCAATTTGTAACAATGCATAGAATTCCTATTATTCAGGCTTTTCTTCGAAAAGAAAGTTCTTAGTACTTAACAATTTCTTGAAAATCTTTAAAAATGATCAGTAACTGGAGATAATGGAGAGGTAGCAGACTATTGAGAAAAAGTGGAAAGACGACAGAGGAAGCACTCCTTTAGCTCCGTGCTGTATTAAGCAAATGGTAAGCAAGTAAATAGAAGAATCGGCGACCGCTAAACTACACAAAGTGATGAATGGCCAACTTTGCTTCAAACATCGGGAGAAGAGTGGGAATTGCAAAAACATCATGTGTACATCTAAAGTAAGATTACGTAAGTAAGAAATTATTTAGACTAGCAGTGGCATCGTTGGAGAGGTCCATCCATTGTGAGCCTTTAAAAAAAATTTTTTCGAATTTTCATTAAGAATTTTTATTGTATTAATTCTAAGCGTTTTCATGTGTTTATTTTTAAGATATTGCAAAATTTAATCCAAAAAAATAAAAGTCCGAGCCACGCCGGGGTTATCATCTAGTTTACTTGATAGCACATCAGATCCAAACATTTCATAAAAATACATTTTGACTATGTTGTGTGGTAATGTGTATATTTTGGAAACTGACTTGATAATGCGATGATTGAACATTCCTTTCCAAGAATTATTATTAATGAGAATAAAATGATGATGCAGTGACAGAACATTAATAAGGCAACGTGTATTGATGGGGCAAAGGAGTCACGCGTGTCTCCCTTGAGCTCCCTATCAAACATCCAGACGACTGGCAAAAATTTGTGTGTCTGGAAAGGAAAGAGAAAGAACGAGTATTGGTCAGAGAAACACTGCAAGAAAAACAGAAAAAGCTATACGGGCATTTGAAACATCTGAACAACGGGAGTTTCGAACAGATCGAGAGGGTATAAGAGCTTCTACCTCACGGGCAAGAAAAACATGAGTCACGGGCAAACTATCTGGTGATGCTCCACAGTGGTGAGGCAAGTCAAGAAGAGTTTAGATAAAGTCCCGGTACATCACCTAGAATTCCTGTTTTTCGTATTTTTCGTAGAATGGATAGTCCCTTTGCTCTATGTTCTATTGATTGAGTTATTATTTAACCAACTGGGAGTTATAATTTAATTTTTTGAGATTGTTCCGTTTACCTACAAGTATAATTTTCCCGTGCAAGGCCGGGTACCTCTGCTAGGTAATGCACCAACACTATGCAGAGATCAACAATATATATCTCATGACCAACAATGCAAGGCAAAGTTTGTGCAATGTAGATAAGTTTCAATTTGTAACAATGCATAGAATTCCTGTTATTCAGGCTTTTCTTAGAAAGAGAGTTCTTAGTACTTAACAATTTCTTGAAAATCTTTAAAAATGATCAGTAACTGGAGATAATGGAGAGTTAGCAGACTATTGAGAAAGAGTGGAAAGATGACAGAAGAAGCACTCCTTTAGCTCCGTGCTGTATTGAGCAAATAGTAAGCATGTCTATAGAAGAATCGGCGACTGCTAGACTACACAAAGTGATGAATGGCCAAGTTTTGCTAAGAAGAGTGGGATTTGCAACAACATCACGTGTACATCTAAAGTAAGATTACGTTACTAAGAAATTATTTAGACTAACAATGGTATACTTGGAGAGATCCATACTACAAACTTCTTGAGATTGTTCTGCTTAACTGCAAGTATAATTATCCCGGGCAAGGCCGGATTCTCTGCTAGTCTATACATATAAAAGGCAATGTAAGTATGTTTGTCCGGTTTTAAAAGGAACTTAGAAGTAAGCTATAAAGTTAAAATTTAACACTCAACGGCGTAATACTAAAAAATGATGGAAAAAATCTAAAATTGGTGATAAGTGTCTTAAAAACGTATAAATTAATAATTTTATATCGATATATATGAAAGAAACTTGGTTTATGTTTGTTTGCTTGCATGTGTGAACAATCAACTCGTGGTGTTTGCTTCAACAATCAGCTGGTCGTGTTTATATGTTGCGTCAACAATGGTTGATGAAATCAATACATCCCGCGAGGCTAACGAGAAAGACCAACACCTCCTAGAATAAAAGTCTGAGCACTGAAACGTCATGCATTGTTACATCATCATAAAAAGGCATCATTATTAATCTTATTTCTACCTATAATAAGCCCTAATTTATGAATTCTTATGAAGATGTAAGAATGTATGGTTTTTCAGTGCGCAGGCTTTCGTTTTAGGAGGTGTTGGAAAGACAGGCTCCGATACTGAAAAGTCACCTGACCAAGATAGGTCTATTAACAATGTAACTTCATTGTTTCGATCTTGTATTTTAACAATCAGTGTTTTTCCTTTCTTGGAAACAATGAAAGTTGGATTGTTGCTAGACTTATTTTGATCAGATGACTTTTCAGTGCCGGAGCCTGTATTTCTCGTTAGCCTCGTACATGACGTAGTTGACGAAGAAGACAGGCCTCGACACTGAAAAGTCACTGACCATCTTAGTCCAAGCAACAATGTAATCTTTTTTGTTTCCATCTTGGATTTTAGCAATCAGTATTTGTTCGCTTGTTAGAAACAATGAAGTTTATATTGTTGCTCGACTAAGATTTTCAGGTGACTTTTCAGTGCCAGCGCAACGCCTCCTAAAGATAAGGCCTGAGCGCGAAAACGTCATACATTGTTACATCATCATGCGAAGACATAATTTAGGGCTTATTATTTGTAGAAATGCGATTAAACATGTCTTCGGATGATGATGTAACAATGTATGACATTTTCGCACTCAGGCCTTATCTCTAGGAGGTGTTGGCCAGGATCTGTCTTTTTCATCAGTTACGATTGTTGCCTTAATGATTCACGTTTTAAGGGGGATAGTTATAAAAAGTATTAAATAAAAAAATACATTATTATTATTTCTTTTTTATTAAACTCTTTGGAGAGATGTAAGAATTATCCTATAATAAAATCTTGTAATTCCGACCCCGGTGTAACAATCAAAACCAAACTAAATAGTGCAGATGGACATACCCACAGGAAGCTACATTCTGAATTTCAACCTTCTACCTCAAAAACTGTAGAAATTATGAAGGGGACGGATTGACATTATAAAACCAATAAGTAGCTCCATTCTTCCGCTACTTAATAACTTAGATTATGAACATTTGAGCAATCGTGCGTCAACAAAGCGATTTCACATGCGCGCGCCGATATCAGTAATGCTTAAAAGATGAACAGAAAGTAACAATGTATTCCTTCTCTTGACAAATCGATTGTTATATGGCATGCCGTTATCTTTATATTCTTTACACTCACTGTTTTAGCACGTGAATTCGACTTAAAAGGGGTCCACGAAAAATTCTGAAAACTTGATACGACTGAGCTAAGACCTTGATGGTCATATATCTGAAAACAGAACTTGAAAAAGTTAATACGTTTTCAAGTTATCGTGCAAACGGCGGACGGCCGGACGCATTCTTATAAGTAGCTTTTATGCTAAAGCTCCTAATCTTTCTATATATATAAAGAAGGATGTTTGTTTGTGGGTTTGTTTGTTTGTTTTTTATACAAATCTACAGTTTTATTCCGATCTTGATAAAATTTCGCATACATGACCTTCAAAGCATGAGGAAGGTCAATGTCTACCTCAGATTTCAAAAAAATAATAATCATTGATAAAAAATCGATATTCATGGTTATGACAGGGCGTATTAATGAGAAATATCTCATGACCAACAATGCAAGACAAAGTTTTTGCAACAATAAGTATCAACAATGGTATCAACACGCAATGCACCGACACTATGCAAGGATCAACAATATATCTCTCATGACCAACAATGCAAGGCAAAGTTTGTGCATTATACAATCCAATGCATAGAATTCCTGTTATTCAGGCTTTTTTTAGAAAAGAGAATTCTTAGTACTTAACAATTTCTTGAAAATCTTTAAAAATGATCAGAAACTGGAGATAATCAGTTAGCAGACTATTGAGAAAGTGTGAAAGACGATAGAGGAAGCACTCCTTTAGCTCCGTGCTGTATTGAGCAAATGGTAAGCAAGTAAATAGAAGAATCGGCGACCGATAGACTACACAAAGTGATGAATGGCCAATTTTTGCTTCAAGACACCGAAAGAAGAAAGGAAATTGCAACAACATCAAGTGTACATCTAAAGTTAGATTACGTGAGTAAAAAATTATTTAGACTAGAAGGCATTCTTGGAGAGGTCCATTGTGAGTCTTTAAAACTTTTTATTTCGGTAAATCAAGTCCCGATATATCACCTAGAATGGATTTTTTCAGTGAAGAGGTAAATTCCTGTCTTTCATATTTTTCTTAGAATGGATAGTCCCTTCGCTCTATATTGTAGTGATTGAGTTATTATTTAACCAATTTGGAAGTTTAATTTAGCTTTTTGAGGTTATTCTGTTTACCTACAAGCGTAATTATCCCGGGCAACGCCGGGTCCCCTGCTAGTAATAAATAAGAGAGTACATCTTTAAGGGCGTACAACCAACACCATCTGCACAGATAGTGTTGGTACAGCTGCTCAAGCTTTTGCTGAAAACATGAAGGTATTGATAACCTCATCAGCTAATAACTGCAGAAAATTTCTTTTTCATGTGGTTTTTATAATGTATTAAGTTACTTTAGAGAAATTATAGATAATATTTATCTAAACATATTAGAAAATTATAAAAATCTCAACTGATTGTGTGAAAGGGGTAATCTTTGCTGCTAAAACTGATACTGTTAATATAAACAACCACATTCAGGACATCATTCCACGCTCTCTGACTGAATACAACTCTATTGAAATGTTGATGAGGGATGCTGATGACCCTGTAAACAGAGTTCCTCACCTCTCTCAATCCATGTATGAAATATATTTTAATATAGACAGAAATACTCTCAATACGCATAGCCTCACCTCTCTTAATACTCATAGCCTTTCTTTGATATTTTAAAATGTTAAGGATGCAATGTCGAATTATCCTGGACGAACCCAATTGGACAAAAAATTTCGTTTTTCTGAAGTAAATATATACTTTATTAAGGATTTTTCATTTATATTCAATTTCAGATATTGCAAAATGTCACCAAACAAACAGTCCGAGCAACGCCGGGAATATCAGCTAGTCTTAAATAAACTTAATCTGAAATACGGATGTCGTTTTATAAGTCATACCAACTGCTTTATTTCTTTAAACATGTGGTAACACTGCTCGTTTAACACCGATGCATTTGAAAGACTGTCTTAAGTACTTATAGATAGCATCACCAGATGGAAGTCTGGGTTAAGAAACCAAGGTCAGGAAAGAAATAAAAAAATACTTTCATTTAATCAGTAAACAGCACAATCCACGAATTAACAGAAATTAGTACTAATTAAGTTAGAACTGCTTAAGGGTAAATAATGTCATTAAACACTCCTGAAAACAGTCTTCAAGGTATGTCCACATATCTTTGTTATAAACTATAGAGATGTTTTGCGAATAATTAAAAAATTCTTTCGCAGTTTTGTACAACAAAGAAATGATTGAAAATTAAAAATAAAAGTCACTTACCATCAGGTCCACCGTCATACTTGACGCCGTTTTCGTCATAATCGACAAAGAATCTATAAGCCTGAATGGAATAGTTCCTTGAGGCTTTGTTTCGAAATATTACTCGCACAGTATCGCCGACTTCGGCCTTGATCGGAGGACCCAGAATTCCTAAATGGGCAGGGTGGGATAGTTTCTCTTCAAATCGACTGTCCTTGTAACGTCGAAATACTGCCTTCATGAATCGTCCATTAAGCTTACAACTTTCGCTGGTACTTTCGCCAAAACTTTCATTAATAATCCTAATTAAGAAAAAAAGGATATATTAAAAAATTTAAATTTTTCGATAGTAGAAGTTACTACAGTCATTACAAGAATATAAAATTATACCAGTTTCCAAACAATATTAAGAAATTGCAAATATGGATTAAGAAATGCTCCTTCCTTAAAATTTTGTAATGAGATAAACACGGGATACTCCAAAAAATTTGTAAATTATATTTTTCATTCATTCGATTGGTTAGTTGTTTTTTTAAGGGCACGTCAACATCGAGATCATTTGCGCCCATCGCATGTTTAAGGAAATCCAGGTTAATAACTGAGGCAAACTACAGAGGGTTGTTAGAGATCTATGGTAACAACTTACAGAGGTCCAGAAAAAGTGGAAAAAACCGTTTCGCCACGATCGAGTGTGTTCAATCTGGTAGCCATGCATCACTGGTATTGACCTACATCGCAGTTTCCATTGCAGGAGACTGGAACGCAGAACACCAAGATCAATTCGTAACCACTCTTGTTAACACGCTCTCCAAAGACCCTCCACTGTTCGGGGTCGTCTCTTTCTGAGGGCCCGTTTAAGCAGGCCAAAACCACAAAAATCCACAAATACTTACAGGTATGTTGCTGAATGGAATGGAGCGGAATCCTATATCTTCTTGTATGCATTCCAGGAACCGGCGAATTGATAATGTGTGTGGTTTGACGCCCTGTCTTGGTGCAGCCATACCTTGTTTACTTCTGTACCATACAAACCGGGGATGTCACTGGTAAATATGGGGGGTTAGAACGTTAGTATAATAGTATACATGACGTTGACTTGGGCCTTTGGCTAAAGTCTATGTAAAGTTAACTTGCCGTTGTAGCTGTATTCCGCACGATCATGAAACCTTTAGAAAATCTTTCCTTGCATTCACAATGCCATTTTCTGAAGTCCTTAGGAATCCCTTGGGCGGTAAAAAATGGCTCGGCTCTTGTTGCAGTCGCTTAAATAAACATATGCCTGGTCTAATGTTATTTTTTTTGTTAAATATTTTGTTAAATATTTTTTTTTAAATTTAAATTATTTAATTTATTGTATAATGCAATCAGTTTATAATAATTACAATACAATACAATAAAATCAGTTAATACAATAAAATGTAACCACTGAGTCTAAGCTCGTAGGGTTTACACTAAAACTAAAAACTGAATCTAAAAGGAGGATTAAAAAATAATAACTGGTATTTCCATATTTCATCCGCCAGGTATCGTTATACAGTTTACGGCAGTTGGTCCATCGTTCTTAAACATGGCGCGGCAACAACTCATAAACGTAACTCCTGTGTCGCTTCTCCAGTTGTAAATCACGGTTGATAATTGTATTTACGCTGTACACAGATAACCCTGCCTTCTGTGCAATGGTCCGTTGTGTTGTTGGGTTACATCCAGTTACGAGAGCACGAACTTTCCAGACGACGTCAGGATTACGGCTAGTGGCTGATCTCGGATTGGCCTGCTTTTTTACCCTCAGGAATAGCGCTTCTGCTTTTGCCAATGTTATTTAGTACACTTGATATCCCTTTCTTGGAAACAACGCAGCCTCGCTTATTGCATGCTTTCCTAATTTCGGAATAGCTGAATTTCACGTCGGAAAGGGCTGTTACATAGCCTTTCCAATACCTGTCAATTTTCGATGACATAACTCAATGTGTTTAGCTCGCTATTCGAATACTAACTTATTTAATACCTGCCCTAACGATACTCCATGTCATAGCTCACGTGAAATGAACGCGCGCGCCACATTTAAATATGCTAATTGTTCCATAGATTCCTAACAACCCTCTGTTCAATAAACAATCAAATATGGATGAACAATATAACTAAACAAGAATTATTTTATCGCCAAAGCGGGTAAGAGGAGCACATTTTCATGTTATGGATATTTAGAATTAACCAACATTTTAAAACGCTTTAGAGAAAATATAAATTTTTTAAAAAATGATCAGTAACTGGAGATAATGGAGAGTTAGTAGACTATTGAGAAAGAGTGGAAAGACGATAGAGAAAGCACTCCTTTCGCTCCGTGCTGTATTGAGCAAATGGTAAGTATATGAACACGAAATTGTAAATTACTTAAATAGTAAACTAATCCCAAGAGAGAATTTAAACGAAAAAATTTGAAGTAATAAATAAAAAGAAGAACCAAGAAAGTGATACGAAAACAAAGTTTAATGCCTATCGCATTTTGATATTACATCATTTTCGAAAGCTACAATGTTACAAACTGAAACTGGGAGACAGTGTCCCTTTTATAATAACAAGCATAGCGGACCTAATCGGGAGCTGATCAATGGGAAGCTCCTCTTCGGTTCTGGTCTTCATAATCCTTGTCCAGTCCGATTACGTAATCAATTAAGTCATCCCTTTCGAAGGATTGGTTTGGTTTGGTTTGGTTTTATAATGGGAGCGTCAACGTCTAAGGTCATTTGCGCCCTATATGCTAGATAAAATTCTAAAAAGATTAAAACGATTTTAAAACTGAGGATTAAAATAATGAGAATCACTAAAATGCCTCTCGAAGGATGTTTGATTATTGAGGAGGAGGGTCTTGTTCATGCGTTGTTATCTTCTAATTTCATTAGAAAGTGCTATTCATCGACTTGGTCTCAGATTCCACAAACCACCGATCAACACCTTGAGGAGTCCAAGAAGAACTGACATAGTATTAACCCTTTTGCTGCGTAAAATCCGCACAAAATTCCATTACTTTTCTCAATCTCTTCATAGAATAAAATCTTATCCCTATCTCCTCCTTTCCACAGTATGTTCATACATTAGTTGATGTCGACCATTCGGTGTCTCAACTCGATAAGATGGTCGGCGAAGACCGACTTGCCATCTCGGTTAACCCACGCCCTTCTATGTTCGTGGAACCTGTCATAGAAGGATCGGCACGTGAATCCGATATAGGTGGCCTCACAGACCGGGCAAAGTAGCTTGTATAGGCCTGCATATTGGTAGACGTCTTCTGTATGGCTATGCTTTACGGGATCCAGTATAAACCTGGAGTTGTTATGCGTGCGGAACGCCACCCCGAGTCCCTGCTCACAAATGGATTGGAGATCCGATGGATGTTTTGCCCAACGTAGTTTACAGACTGGTCCGGGTTGGTGTTCATTACTTTTCGTCTGATCTCTCTGAATATTGAATTATTGACTCTTGTGGGGAACCGGTTTACTCTCTTCAGTTCGAATACATTCGCGAGACTATTTCAGCAATATGTCGAAGGATAAATGAAAAAATTACCCTATGTTTGTAATATATCCTTTGTTGGGATGCAACTTTAAATAATAATAATAATAATAATAATAATAATAATAATAATAATAATAATAATTATACATTGGCGATTTTGGACCGGCGAGCAATGTCACTAAGGGGGTAAGACAACACCCTCCAGAAACCATGGCGTATCGCAGCGGTCTTGTATCCCATGGGATGCGACGAGTCATAAAATATGATGTTGGCATTGATTGATTCTTTTCTATGGATGTTGAAAACCATCTTGTTCGTTTCCCGTTCACGAGAAACTCGGAAATCCAGATAAGTGAATCCTCCGTTCTCTTCTTCTTCACTATGTAGCTTATTGAAACGGGTCAATAGGTCATCAGTGGAGCACTTGGTTTCGTCGTATACAATCAACATCCATAGGAATCAACAAATAATCAATGTGTCATCCACGTATCTTCGATAAATAGAAATTACTCCAGCAAGTATCATCTTGCTGAAATTGGCCTCCTCGACGCTTTGTAAGAATATCTCAGATATTACGGAGATAGCTGGCTAGCCCATAGTCACCCCGTCCGGTATGGAAAAGGAACCTCCGTCAAATGCAAAATAATTCTGGGAATGTAGAAGTCTCAGCAAGTTATTAAGATCCTTGCATATGTCAGGCGCCGTGTTGTTCTTCTTTCATGTGTCATCAATGAGACCTGTGGATTCTTCGAACGGTATAATGGTATACAGATTGACTACGTCTAGCGAAACCATCCTCTCGTGTTCGCCCAGTGATAGCCACGCGCACGCGACGATCGCTTTCTCGACGCACGATTGCTCATAACCTATAGCATTAAGTAGCGGAAGAACGGAGCTACTTATTGGTTTTATAAAGTCCGTCCGTTCCCTTCAGAATTTCTGCAATTCTTGAAACCGGCAATTAGTAAGCCTGGAAATACTTATCATTGCGTTATTTTGTACAATTCGGCATTTCTTAATTGTCGCAAATGTAGAAAAACCCAATGGAAAATTCTCATGGAAACAAAAAAATTTTGAGGTAGAAGGTTGAAATTCGGAATGTTGCTGTCATGGTTCGTTCGGAAACGATATAGGACGAGATATTTCTATGCTTCGCGAACGGCCGTGACGTCAGATAAGAATGCCCGTCAGCATCGGAGAATCACGGAGAGCGTCGCGGGAAAAAGGAAAGGAGAAAGCTCGGGAGAGGAGAAACCTCTTTTTCTCGGGAGAGGAGAAACCTCTTTTTCCCGGGAGAGGAGAAAGCTCGTCGAGATAGCAAGTGAGCTTCCTATCCCGGAGTTAAAAATGTAACGGGCCAAGAACGGAAGTTGGCGAGAAAAGGAGAAGGAGACAGAAAGGAACGTGGACACGAATGGAAGAAGAGCGGAAAGTTTTTATCTACCTATTCCTTATCCAATTGTATTTTTTCTTTCCTTGTTCTTTATTCTGATGTTTAATATTATTCTAAATACTTCCCCAATTCAATTGTTTTGGTTATACTCTCTTCAATAGAATAGCGACTTTTAATGGAAAACATGTAGGGGAGAGTGGGGTTGGTTCGGACGAAAATCAAATTTTTTCTCCTGTGGGTTAATCATGAACCAAATAGTGAACGTGTATATTGTATTTTGTACTCTAAACCTTTCGTCATTTACCTGTACATGTAATTTTCCAGTAGCCACACGATAATCTACATATTTTTATGTTTTAAAAAACCTCTGCAATGTCTGAAACAACCCCTATGTGTGGGGTTGTTTCGGACTGTCGCGGGGCTGTTTTGGACAAACTGATTTTTCGCCATTTTAAAGAAATACAAGGTAATTTTATTAACAAAAGAGCACGAAAATGTTATCACATCTTGCCTAACATTATCACATTATAAAAAATCACAATCACTTGATTAGCAGCCTTGTTTCATTTAGAAGCAGGGCTAGCAGACGTGACATTTCTACTGCGGCTTTCACTTTCTGTATCTTCTGGTGCTCGCTTCATATCTTCCCTGGAAGGCGGATCTTGCCCTATTTTCCTTTTGTAAGTTCTAACCATCTAAGATATGCAAAGAATGGAAGCCTTTGAAATGTGGTGTTGTAGGAATTGCACGTAAACAAAATGGAGAGAAAAGAAGACGAACGAGGAAGTACTAGAAAGAGCAGAAGACTGATTATCGAAGGCAGAATTAATGGAACCCGACCAAGGGGTAGGCCGAGAAAGGACTATATAAAACAGATTCGAGAGGATACTAGTACCAAATCTTATCAGGAAATTTAAAAAATGGTCGAACAAGTTAACCCCATGCTCAAGCAATCCGAGCTAAATGAGTAGGGTGTTTAGTGAGTTTTAATGATTTGCAGGGAGCTGCGCGAATTATATGAGTGAAATAAACACAATTTTTATGAAATGGGTATTTTCCTGAGAATAACCCTGAAGAAGTCCTGCGCAGTATAAATTAAATACTGTACAGTTAGTTAAATTTGGCAAAATAAAGTCATAATTTAGTTATTGTAAAAATTATCCTAAACAACCTGTATACAGGGTGTTCCGTAAGTCGTGGTGGTAAATTTAATGCTATGCATATTCAATAGCAAGGAACAAAAAACTCACTATGAGCATAGGTCGAACAACGTACCGTGTCCGAGAAATGATGATTGTGATGATGATGATACGTAAAGAAACTAAACTTCTTCCATGTAAATGGAATGCCCTGTTCATGTAAATGGAAGGAAGTAGACCTGGCTGATTCGTTGCCCGGACTGTGTTTGAGTGAGACTACATGGCTGTAGCAGGTTACAGCAATGCCGAGTTGGTGGATATGCATTTCACGTACGGTCAGACAAATGGGAATGCAGCAGACGCGGCACGTCTTTACAGAGCCACGTACCCAAACCGACGACACACTAATCGTCGCATGTTCATCGGTCTTCACCAGCGTTTACGTGACACTGGTACATTTAACATCATCCCCCGCGAAGGACATCTGCGAACCGTTAGAGCTGCTGCACGGGAACAGGCCATACTGCAGCGTGTGGAAGAGGATCCAACCACCAGCACAAGACGGATCGCCATCGCAGAGGGTGTAAATCGGACCACTGTTTGGAGAATTTTGCACGAAAATGGTCTCTACCCATACCATATCCAGAGGGTGCAAGGCTTACATGCACAAGATTATCCTCCACGACGACGATTCTGCAGGTGGTCGCTGCGACAGTGCATTAGGTGTCCTCTGTTTCTGATAATCATTCTGTTCACTGACGAAGCCTGCTTCACTCGCGATGGGATCTTTAATTTCCACAACTGTTATTAGTGCTCTTATGCTAATCCTAACGCCATCAGAAAAGCACATCAGGACCGACTTTTCCATCAACATGTGGGCAGGTGTAATAGGGGATTGTATCATTGGACCGTTCATCCTTCCGCAGAGGCTCACAGGAGCTGCCTATCTCCAATTCCTGCAACAGGATTTCCCTGAGTTATTAGAAAATGTGCCTCTTGCAATTCGCCAACAAATGTGGTTCATGAATAATGGTGCGTCCGCTCATTATCAACTGGCTATGCGGAATCACCCGACTGTCACCTTTCACCACCGGTAGATTGGTCGGGGTGGACTTTTCAGTTGTGAGGTTTTCTTTCTAGGAGGTGTTGACCACGTGCATGGTCTCCTCGATCTCTGGACTTGAACCCATTGGGCACTTGCATCTGGGGCTATCTAAAATAGCACGTGTATGGGCAACAATTGGATACTGTGGACGTCCTGCGCCATCGCGTGGAGAACGCCTTTGAGAACATGCGAGAGAATGCTGGTTTTTGCGAACGTTTGCGTGCCTCTTTGAGGATAAGAGCTGAAGCATGCTGCCGTGTTCACGATGGACATTTTGAGCATTTGCTATGAGTTCAAGGTACACGAGACACTACCAAAGGAACACCTGTACGGGTTGTTGCTCCATTTATCAATAAAGTCATTCTTTCTCGGAAACAGTGCGTTATTCGACCTATGTTCATATGGAATTTTTTTTCCTTGCTATTGAATATGCATATCATTAAATTTACGACCACGACTTACGGGACACCCTGTATATTCAACCAACCCGAGGAAAACCGGGAACCTACTCTAGTCTTGAATAACCCTATGTGGAGAACTGATTGTACACTACCCTACAATAATGGAACGGGAAATAACAGGTACGGAAAAAGAGATATTTTATTTCATTTAATACCTTGATGGACCTCCGCGTGCGAAAAGTAGTCAGAAACCCTTCTGGGCATACTTTCCACAAGGTTCTAAATAGTTTCCGGTATATGGGTTCAATCTTACTGAAAAAACCTAGCTATAGCAGGAGTGGATTTCAGACATGGTTCTCTGGCCCTCACTCGATGCTCCCAATCGTCCCATAAATGTTCGATTGGGCTATGGTTAGGACTGTGTGTGGGCCACAGAAGGTGATTGACTTTCATGTCTATGTGCCACTGCCTGGCGGAAGCTGAGCATGTTATGGTGCATTAACAATCTACTTTACCAAAAAATTTCCGCAGCGTAGGAAGCACCCGATTGTCCAAAATGTCCTTGTAGCCTTGAGAGTTCAAATTGCCTTCAACCACATGAAATGGCCCCAAGACATGTCATGAAAAACACCCCCACACAATGAATGTCACATGTATATAAGATAATATCTAAGAGTAGGCAGTGGAAGAAATTTATGTAACAGTGCACGGTAATAAATATAAATAAAATAATGTTTATTGAGTAAATAATTTGTTTACCCGAAAATTCAACATAAAATAATCATAATAATGTATGGATTTGAAATAACGTAAAAGCTATAGCACTTAGCTACAACTACCACCTAGAAGGTAAATCTTAACATTCAATGTAATAGGAACGTTGTGATTTCTTTTTATGGGGTTGTGTAAAGGACAAGGTCTTCATCCTACTCCTTCCCCGTGACCTAGACGAGCTGAAAGAACGCATTACGGTAGCGATACGTGGGATTGATGGAGACATGTTAATGCGGGTTTGGAACGAATTCGACTGCAGGGGGGCATATTGAACATCTTTAACTGTGTCACAATAAACTTCAAGAGTTTTTCTTTAAGAATCCCTATGTGGTGTGTCTATATTCTGAATAGCTTTGATGTAATAAATTTTTAAGTGTGAAGTTCTTTTGTAATCACCCTGTACTATACATAAACGTGTTTTTTTAAAGAAACAAAAAAATGTAAAATGTTGACTAGTGTAATTGAACGTGGGTGTGATAATTTTACCTAAATTTCACTAACAGACTTGCCTGCAATTTAACCATTCCCCGTCTACGACAACGACACATGAGCCAGTTACCACACCAAATTACCATACTTTAAAATCATGTCAGGTTTGTGTAAATTAGGAGGTGTCCGTTTAATTATTGCACTAGATAGTTGAACCAATCATAATTATTATCATGCCTTACTTCATGTCGCTTAAGGGTGTGCCGGATACTAGATCATAGCCAGAAGGTGCATATGACCACATTATTTCTTCCGCAGCAATGTAATAAGTCCTCGTTCTGCCAGACTGACGTTTACGATGCCTCCTGTGACCACAATTGGGATTCACCTTGAAGAGTGCTACCATCCCATCTGTAAAGAGAACATGAGATAGCTGAAATACAAGGTGACCCAAGCACAAGACCATAAACAATAATCACATTTAAAGAAGCAACACACAAAATATTCACAAAAAAGACAAAACAAGAAATAACTAATACGTATGATTATTTATAAAACTTAAAATAGAAAGCACAACTACGTGTTGTAACGCCTGCAGAACAATCAACACAGGTTAAATAAATCAAACAAAAATGATTTTACCGCCATGGCGGATAAAAGTAGCACATTTTCGTGTTACAACATCGAGACATCAGCTAAGGATACCTAGAACTAACCTGCATTTAAAACTCTTTAAACAAAACTATATAAATATAAAAATGGTAAATGGTAAATTCCTAAATAATTAAACTAACATAAAAAGAGAATTTAAACGAATGAAATCGAAGAACCCTAAGGTTAAATGGAATGTGTAGTATTTTTTATATAGTCGAACAAATAAAAGTTCTTTTCTTTCTATATACAGGGTATAACAGAAAGGTTCATCACATTTCAAAAAATTATATTTTAAAAAAAAATGAAGATAGAGAGATATTGAAATTTTGTAATAATCTTAAGTGTTCGATGTATCCTCCTCTTGCTACACGGCACACATCTAGTCGATAATCAAATTCCTCTCATAGCGGCTGTTATACGAGTTTTTAGCTCCTCCAGATCTGCCGGAAAGGGGGCACAATAACACGGTCTTTTACATATTCCCACAAGAAGAAGTTACAAACAGTGAGGTCTGGGGATTGAGGTGGCCATAAAAAGGCTTTTTGTTGTGCGTTCGCTATCTTGACAGTAACTGACGGGAACTCCCTACGTCTTCCAGATGCACCCTAGAGAGCTCTACAGCATTGACTAAAAACTTAACGTTCCCCTGTTTCAAAGATGTGCGGTTCATTGATCGGCGATCAACGGTTGCCAAGTAAAGATGGGTTCACTTTTTAATTTCATTTGTTTCAAATACCTCCTTAAGTATCCCCATTACCAGAAATCACAAGATGTCAAGTCTGGCCACGCAGTCGGAAATGATCGGCTAATTACCCTCTTATCGGTGAAGTAATGACGCACATTTAAACCGATATGAGGAGGTGCTCCATCTAGCAAACGATTGTGGTATCCAAACAATCTTTCTGCTGAAGTCCGGAGACGTCAAAGTTTTCAAACATTTGTCCATGCCTAGAGAAATAATAGAACACGTCTTTTGTACAGATGCAGTATTTGCTTCAAAAAAGTAACGCCCTATGATAAAAGACGATGTGAAACTACACGACATTTTGACTTTTCACTGATGAAAGGGTAGTTCTTGACGAACGCGTGGATTTTCTCTCCAGACCAAATAGACAATTCGGCGTGTTCAGCATCTCATACAAGTGAAATAGGTCTCATCGATCCATAGAATTTGCTACGGCCATGAATCATAGAGCAACATCCGACTGTGAAGGACAAGGCAAATGTTTTCCGCTTATCACGGTCACCAGGAAACAATTCTTCACATTGAGTTACTTTGTAGGGGCCAAATCTCCTTCCAGGATTTACATGGAAAGTTCCGGTTTCCTTGAAACGCAGATTCATATTCTTGATACAGGTCGAACTTCGATACAACGAACGTCATTATAACGAAAGTTTCATTACTATGAAACAAATTTTGGCATTCGTGTGTAACTAAACTAATGCTTATTTTCCTTCATTACAACGAATTTCATTATAGCGAATATTTCAGTAGAACGAAAGAATATTTCGATTCCATGGGCAGTTTTATTAGGTTTAGAACGATTTTATTTGGTTGTCTCTGCAGATACTACTGTAGAACTTTTCTTTGCTCATCCGGGCTCTTTAGAAGGAGAGAGACGCGACGTCAAGAAAAACGCGATGCCAAAAAAAGACGCGACGCCAAGAAAGAGACGCTGACGGAGAAAGGCCGAGTATAGAGAACAGAACTTTTGAATTTTCAGTCGTGAATTCAGCACAGTCGTGAATTGAGCAGAGCCGTGAACTGAGCAGAGTTGTGATCAGAGTTGTGATTGCAGTGGTTTTTGGTGTATTCATTTGTGACTTTGAGTTAACTTTATGCCATCAGTGCATATGGTCGTTGCACAGCACTCTGAGAAACATTACGATCAAATCTATTCTGCAATGGCAAGAAAACAAAAATGCCGGCAAATTACTTTTCATGAAAAATTGCAGGTGAAAAAGGCGAGTGCTGCAAGGGAGCAAAAAATCAAAGCAAAAAGATTGACTGCACTGTTATGTTGTAACGCCGGAACTGAAAAATTGAAACCCCTAATCATCGGAAAATCAGCGAAACCGAGATGTTTCAAAAACATGCGCTCATTGCCTTGTGAATATCGTGAGAATAAATGAGCATGGATGAGTCAGGACATTTTTGTTGAATGGCTCAATAAACTTGAAATTCGCAAAACTCTTGCTGTAAGCTCCGCTCACAATGCACCACCACAATTAAGAAAGGTTTGTGTTGAGTTTTTTTCCACCGAATTGTACAACAGTTTTGCAGCCAGTAGATTTGGGTATCATCCGTGCTGTTAAGGTGGTGTATAGAAGTCGATTACTACAATAACTTCTAATGAACATTCCTTTTGATGTGTTTGCTACAATAACTTCTAATGAACATACCTTTAATTAACGTGAAGCAGGCTACTGATTTGATTGCTGCATCCTGGTACTTAGTGAAGGAAGAAACAATATCGAAATGTTGGAAAAAGGCTGGATTTTTGAATCATTGCGCAGATACTGACCATGCTGTATTAGACAATGATAATTTGCTGATTAATCCTTAATCTTTATGAAAATCAATTCAAGAAGCTGGACACGTTGATGAAGCTGTCGATTTTATGGATTACATCAATGTTGATCAAGACGTACTTACGTGCAGTGAAGTCACTGATGCTGATAATATTGTAACTGTGTCTAATGCACCCCCAGAAGAAGAAAATGATGAAAAAGAGGTAGACATACAAAATGAAGCGTTTGATCAACCACGCATTACTACAAAAGAAGCAAGTGAATGTTTTTCTAAATTAAAAGAATTTATAACTAGTCGGGAAAATGTTCCTCAAACTATATTTGAAAACATGCATGCACTAGAAGAGTTCTTGTTAAAAGAAAATACTAAAAATTTTGTTTAATCAAAAATTACAAACTTTTTTAAGCACCAGTGTGTATTTTTGTTAATTTAAATAAACTATAAATTTATTTGTGTTTTAAATTTGCTGTACAGTTATTAAAATTTAAACAGGCCGATAAATTAATGTTTTCATTAAAACGAATTAATGTAGGCACCTCCTACAATTTCTTTATAACGAGGTTCGACCTGTATTAGGACGGTGAGGGGAACCTTTCGTAAACACTTAAGATGTCGATATTCCTTAAGAGCAGCACTTGTAATGGTGCATCGTTTGCTGTACAGTTTTACGAGTAATGCGCGTTTCGGCAGTGTAAGCATTATGACTTGTCCTAATCCAAATTTCTGAAACAAGATTTGTGACCCTTTATATACTGGACAGTTGTGTAATTACCTATCCAATATGCAAATTAAATGTCACTCTAGAGGATGATTTTTGAAGTAAATGTTTTTATTTCAGAAATCGAAACCCCATGGTCAGGAATGTATGCACACGAAATTTGGTGCATCTTGACCATTCATATCTCCTGCTTATAATCGACCTGAATTATCTTCGCGCTTGCTACGCCACTGCTGAACAAATCGCGCGCGATGGCCAGGGGATTGTCGTTCACGAAAAAATCGTTACATGCAGGATAAAAATGGAGCACTATAGCATGTTCGAGTATCCGTGGAATACACCCAACCCTCCATAAATATCCGGGGACCAGTTTCTTATCAGCAAAAGAAACTTCATGAATAGAATCTTGAGTTGACATATTAGTCACAGCCTAGCTCTCAGCAGACTCCGATTGACCTGAACAGAAAATCAAATTATCTTGCATAACAGCGGATTAATACAAATTTACTTATGTTTCATAGATGCTTAATTCAGTGGCCAGTATGTACAAATTAGCAAATATTATTAATTTTTTAAAGAAATTAATTCGTAAAAAAGTTGTTTTTTGCAATTACCTTGTTCATATAAAACATTTCGAGAAGAAACCAACCATTGTCCAGGATTGTCTGCATTAACAAGTGCCGTGTAAGATGAGCCTGGATAATATCCGTTCGTTGCTTGGCTGTGTAAAAGGTTTAAAAGATTAATTTAATACTTAGTTTATGGTATCATTTTTTAAATACAGGGCAAGTCAAAATGATGGACCCGATTTCAGAAGTTAACTCTATGAAATCAATGAACATATGGTATTGTGAGACATATGGTACGAAAGGTAAACGTTCAAAGTTTACTTCAAACACATCACATCACATCACATCACATCTCATCACTCAAGCCAATAGTCTATCTCGTTGTCGCGGTCAATATCAGCAATGGCTGGAGTGATGTGGGCATGCAGGTCATCCGGTGTTATTGGTATTAAGGGTACGTACACATGATCCTTTACAAACCCCCACAGGAAGAAATCATATAGGGTCAGTCGGGGGAACGAGGTGGCCAACGAAGGAGCGGTCGATCCCCCAAAGTTGCACGGCCTATTCAACGTTGGGGCAATGCCCCATTGAGTGGAAACTAAAGTGTGAAAGTTAACCTTTTGAAGGACATGTCTCACATTACGATACGATCATTAGACATCACAGAATAAATGTCTGAAATCGGGTTCATCATTTTGACTTCCCCTGTATTTTCCATTCAGTTTTAAACATTTTTGTTAATAAAAAAAAGAATGTATCCGGTATCCATCAAAATTGAATCCGACAACGAAAAGGCTCAAAGTAAAACATTTAAGATTAACTGTTTTGTATTATGTCAGAGCATGGTACAAAATAGTTAATATACACTGCCTGTCGTGGAAATCGCTACACCTAGGAGTTATTAACTTACAATTAAACTAAAACCATATGCAGTATTAAAGGCACAATACAAATGATTAGGTGATTCACCGAACAGTCACGGCAACACGTGATATAGGAGGCGCTTGGAGCCTTATACTAGTAGAGCTCTGGATGTAAAAGGCCATAATCAAGAGACTGGAAGGTCAAAATTTTGCGTGCTAAGAGGGAGATTAGTTCGTGCTCGTGAAGAATATCGCCATCGAAACCCATTTGAACGGGGGTCGTATCATCGCACTGATGTATGGTAGGCACATCGTATACCAATGCAACGTATAGCCATGCATCATTTTCACATGGGGTGTGCAGACATGTATACGTACATGTCGTGTATCACACAGAACAAGTGCTGGTCTTCCTAGGCACACTATATTGAAGATCGTCATATCCGCCAATATGGTTAAGCAGCAAGTGGCACCAAAGCAAAAAGATCCTGCAATTTGCGGACCTACACTACATTTGTAGTTCTCTACAAGTACTATTCTTCGTCGTTGGAATGGCGCTGGCTTACAGGAACGGTGTCCACTGCGATGCTTGCCTTTGACCGCTTGTCATCGTGCGACATGTCGTGAAAAATGCAAGGAACGTCATCACTGACAGAGGAATGGCAACGCATCAGGATTTGGCGCCGCAGAAGGCAATGTTGCGTATGGGATGCACTGATTCGTGAACGCCATACGTCTCGGATACTGTCATCCGTTATGGCATGGGATGCCATCGGTTATGACTCCCGGTCATGTCTTGTAGTTCTTAAAGGTACGGAGACAGAACAAAACTCATCAGTGAGGTTCGGGGCTCCGGTTTCTGCAGTTTTTGTGTGAGCATATCCAGTGTTACCATGTAGGAAAATAATATCGTCCATACACAGCTCGTATCAACTAGCATGCTCCGTAATAAACCTTCCTTGGCCTACTGGGTCTCCAGATTTTTCCTTTACGAAATAAAAAATCGTCGCATATTAAACCTTTTATACACTTTATGTTTGTGCGACTTTTATTGAATAAATACAGGGTGATCATTTTATCACGCAACCCTGTATTCATTTACTTACTGTATAAGGATAAAGTTTAACACCCCGGAACATGATATTACAATGCTTCCGAGGTAGGTAGTGCATGGGCGTGTTTACTAGACTGAAAGACCTACCGAAGAACTCGATATACAAGAGAAACCATGTGTGTATCAACTGTACGCTCCTACGTAAGGTGCTATCTACTATGGTTAAGAGGGTTTGCACTTCCCTTGAATCTGAGTACGGACATTTTGATCTCCTACCATAAAGAAACACAGTAGGTGATTTTTGTATCTCTTTTCTCGTATAAAACGCATGATAGATTTCTGGTTGCATGAACTCAAAGCATCATGCCACTCAGTCCCGCCAGTCACTCAGTCAGTAGACGTTCACAAAAAGGTTTAATGCGTTCTTTGTTTTGCGAAATTCGAATCTGTGACATATGTACGTCGTGAATATCGTAGAGTATTCATTGAGCTGGATGAAACTCTTACATCTGTTATGCTTGAAATATGTCATGAGTGTGTGCGCGTGTGTGTGTGTGCAGGGCTACACAGGGTTGTCCTATATAGGTAAATAGATGCACGAATTGGCCTTTTATTTTGCATGGATTTGACATACTTATTTTATGCAGTTATATCAACACAGGAATCCCACCGTGACTTTACAGAGTATATGTCTTTTACAAAAATTCGTCAGCAGCAATTCTACAAAGTCCTCTCTTTCTGCTACATTTTACAAAAAATTATAATCATTATAAGGCATAAGAAATAGTCTGTAAGCAACAGCAGTCATCGTTCCTTTAACAATAACAAGCTGGCCGAGTCCGAACCATGCAAAATAGCCCCATACAATGATGCCACCTCCTGTAAATTCACAGTGGGCACACACTCAGGTAGGAAATGTTCTTCAGACTTCTGCCAAACCCAACTTCGTACTTCTGATTACCAGAGTGGGTATCGTGATTTATCAGTCCATAAGACACGTTTTCACTATTCCATGCACTAGTTTCTGCGAGTTTTACACAACTCCAAAAGTCGTCTCGAATTGTTGTGAGTGATTTGAGCTTGTGAGCAGCAGCACGACCGTCAAACCCCAGGGAATGGAGTTCTTGACGAATGGTGATTGTGCTAGCAATATAAGAAGCACAATTGGTCACACGTGCAAACACTCGACGATCTTGGGTGTGAAAGTTCGTGGTTGCATTGTTGTTGCTTCCTGGCTCTTCCACTTCGCAATCACCATTCGTCAAGTGTTGTACGGGGTATTTGTAGAATAGTGGAAATTTCACGAACTGACTTGTTGTACAAGTGGCATCCTATGATGGTTCCACGTTGGAAGTCGCTGACCTCTTTTCAACGACCGATATCTTAATAATACGAAGATATGTTTCAAAAGGTGTGCGATGCTATTTAAATAATTTACGGACACATTCCATGATTTTATGGGGGATGTCCGTAAACTTTTGATCACATAGTGTAAGTGGAAAGTCAGTTCGCTAAATCAGTCTTTTAATCAAGCATTCTTGATCCACTGTGCATGATGTTGTGCAAATGTATGAGCAGAAAATAAACCGCTTCGAGTGATGATGAAGAATAGCAAAAGCACATTTCAGGACATCAATGCTGCTACTTTAATGGACAGACGCCTTCTCATCGACTGTAGCTCATAACCCATTAGTTTGCACAATGCAACGTCTCCTTCATGAGATGGGATTCTTTGCTGAAATGTGAATACTTGTAAAGAGCGTCGTCAGTGGACTAGAGATGACTGGACAAAAGTTATGTTGAATGACGAAATCGATTCATTCTCCAGCAAAAGAAAAATACGATCAATCGTTCCTCAAAATGCTCTGGTGGTGGATTCATGGTGTAGACTAAATTTTGAGCAGGAGGCGCGAGACCTATTATTGAAGTTGACATGAGATTTAATGGCCCAAAGTATCAGGTAACCACAAAAGTTCTTGCCGTTTTTTATTCCGGAAAACAAAATGATATACACAAAAAGTAGCGTATCGCTAGTCCCCAAAGTAATCCCCATTGGCATCTAGCACCGTCTGCCAACGTGTCTCCAGTTGATCAATCCCCTGGCTGTAAAACTTACTGGTCTTGGACTCAAAGAAGCCCGTGAGTACCTTTCGCAGGTCTATATCATTGGTGTAGGATTTTCCACGAAAATGGTTGTCCAGAGAATGGAAAACGTGATTATCTGTTGGAGCAATATCTGGTGAGTAAGGTGGATGACACAAAGTTTCCCATCCAAGCCGCTCTATGGTTTCCCTGGCCATCCGCGCCACATGTGGCCAGGCATTGTCATGAAGGAAGAGTACCCCTTTGCGATTCACCAATGCTGGCTCCTTCTGCTGCAATGCCTATTGCACATATTCCAACTGCTGGGAATACAGGTCCCCAGTGATGGTCTGGCCAGTTGATAGCACCTCGTAGTGAACCATTTGGCGTCTAGTCCACTAGACACAGAGCATGATCTGGGTGGGTGTATGGGTGGCTTTGAGGTGTGAGGCACGGTGTCCCTGGGTGACAACCAATGTTTGGAACGCATAGGAGTGTCATATAGGACCCACTTTTCGTCATTGGTAAGTATTCGATTAAATATGGGTGCGTTACGATGTCGAGAAAGCAACGACATGCAGGCTGTCACTCGTTGATTCTTGTTGGATTCCGACAATGTACGGGGTACCCATTTGCTCAACTTGTACGCCTTTCCTAGGCTGTGCAGGTAACGTCTAACTGTTTCATCAGAAAGCTGATCCCGTCTGGCAAGTTCTCCACACGTTAAACTGATGTCCTCCTCTGTGGCCGTTTTCAGGGCCTGTTCATCAGAAATGGCAAATTCTCCCGACCTGAATTTCTGGAACCAATGCCTTGCGGTGCGTTCATACACATCATCATTCCCAAACGCAAGACACATTCGGCGACTTGATGCTGCTGCTGACAAGCCGACCTTGAAGTCATAAAGCAAATAACACCTAACAATCTCCTTCGATACCTCCATTTGTCTTCATTTCTGCACGAGATGTGATTAATGTGAATGCCCAACAGCGCTGTATTTATACAGGCTGACCTTTTTGCTCCCCCCCTGACAGATTTTATGGACCAAACTGTACATTCATTTGCATATCTTCTATCACTTCCTTTTATGGCAACATAAAAACGGCAAAAACTTTTATGGTTACCTGATACAAAGATACGTTGGAAGATCAACTTCCTGGAGCGAAGATAGAATTGTTTGAAATGCACCAGACTGCTTCTTTCAATGCTCCATATGCTCATTCAACAAAGGCCTGATTCGCTCACACGCTGACATGGTCTGCTCAGAGGTTGGATTTAACTCCGATTGAACTGATATGGGATGTGTTGGAGCGCCGCATAGGGAAACAAAATCCACCGGCCAGTAATCGTCATCAGCTAGTAGGTCGTATAAAAAATCGAGTGGCTACGTCTAAAAAACTTATCGACATCCTTCCTTGTCGGGTTGCAGCAGGCACTGCAACAAAAAGTGATCGAGCATATTACTAACTGCATTGTTTTCATATAGAATATTTAAAGGGGGGGTGTCCTAATACATTTTAGCAGTTTAATGTGATATACAGTACATGGTGTTTACTAAACATACGCAAAAATTCAAATGGTGATTCTTTGGGTTATTCAAAATTAATTTTGTCTTTTGATGATCTTCCGAATGCCGCTTTGTTTCGAAGATACAAAGCGATAAAGGTTTCTCGACAAAAACATTTCTCGGTTTTTTATTACCTAACTAGCTGATATACCCGGCGTTGCTCGGGCTCTTTTTTGATGAAAGTTTGCAATATCTGAATCGGAATATACAGTAAAAATTAACACATTAAAAAGCTTAGAATTAAAACAGTAAAAAATTATATAGAAAAACCGAAACAAATCTTTTAAAATGTTCCTAATGGATGGCCCTCTAACAGTTCTCCCCGGTTTGTGTTGGGATGTTGTGTATAGCTGAGCGAGTTTACCACAGAGCCGGAGAGACGATTTCTCAGCCCTGGCTATGGCTGTAGTTCTTCTATTTTGTGTGACCTGACCTTTAAAAATTCATTTGTTTATCTAATAAATTCAACAATTCCAAAATTCTCTTCTTGGGTGGTGATGGATGTACATGATCGTTTGTGTCTGTGTACTCTGCAATTCCAACAATTGATAAACTGTTAGTAAATAAAGAAATGAAACTGGAGCAATCTCCAAGCATCAGTTAAATGACATTAATTAGAAAAATGGATGGAAAAATTCTGCGACTTGGATTCGAACCTGGAAACTCGACTGTCATGGTCGCCACCTGTACTAATTGGGCTATCGCAGACACCTGAACAGCTATGCTGTCACTAAGTGTCTTAAAGACAACCAAGTAGTCTTTACCTGATATTTGGAGTTTGCTCCAGTTTAATTTCTTTATTTCTTATTGTGTGTTCATCAAACTTTCTGATGGTTTGAATATGAGAAATTCACGATCTGTGAACCGGATGCCCACCTCCCATTGGGCTTTCCTTCTTGACAACTTGGTTGTCTTTAAGACACTTAGTGAGAGCATGGCTGTTCAAGTGTCTGTGATAGCCCAATTGATAGAGGCGTCGACCATGACAGTCGAAGTTCTTGGTTCGAATCCAGGTCGCGGAATTTTTCCATCAATTTTTCTAATTGGTAAACTGTTGCAATTCACATTCTGCTCTCGAGATCTTGAAGCAAAACTGGTGCATTCAACACTTGGTGTGATCTGGCAGTCGCAGTTTCTTCTGTTGACGCATTTGCATCGACGGCCATAGGGTCACTCACCACTTGTTTAGTTGAAGCAGTGTGCTGGAAAAATTGATACAGCACCGAGTGAAGGGACTGCTTTCTCTGCCGCCTTTCCACTGTTTCTCAATAGTCTGCTAACTCCCCATTATTTCCATTTACTGCTCATGTTTAAAGCTTTTCAAGAAAATGTTAAATTCTAATAACTATCAGTTCTAAGAAAAGCACAAAGGACAGGAATTATATGTATTGTTAAAATTTCCGACGCCTTCTCACTGATTCTCAGAGGAGGAAGACCCTTCCAACTGTATGCTGACAACCATTACGCGAAACTTTAAATTATGGTCAGGAAATTAGAAAGCCCGAAGCATATTATATTTTATAAGAGGGTGGTCCTCGATTTATGCATGTATGAGATGTCGCATTGTCGTCATGGAAGATGCCATCATGCCCAAGAAAAACGACTTTCATCCTTATCTATATATATAAAATTCTCGGCATGTCTGTCTGTCTGTCTGTTCGCTATGCATTTCAAAATGGTTAGACCAATCTTGATGAAATTTTTCATGGTAATTCCGATAGACCCTGGGAAGGTTTTAGGTAGGTCATGGTGGAGATATCGTGCTTCATGGATAGCACACTCTACAATTCGTTACCCCCTCCCTAAAAGAAGTTAATATAGTTAATTATGTAGTGTCATACCAGTAAATGTGTTACGTTTGTAGTGCCACACCAGTTAATGTGTTAAGTATATAGTGCAACAGCAGTTAATTTGTTACCAAACTTTCAACCCCCCTTTCCCCACCTTAGGGGTTGAATTTCGTAAAACCCCTTCTTAGTGCTCACTTACATTTTGTAAAGAACCTCCGTGCAAAATTTCAAGTTTCTAGGCCTTATGGTTTGGGCTGTGCGTTGATCACTCACTCAGCGTGACAGCAGACAGACGGACGGACGCTTTAGAGAATTAAGTATAAGGGAAATATACTGGTATATATGTAAAGCTTCTTAATGTAGAATAACTACTGAAAATAACTATCTCCAGCTAGAGTGTACGAATCCATTCTTCTCCTCATTGACTGCCGAACTCTTTCAAAAACACCAGGGTTGTTTGTTACGGCAATACACCCATCAGCTATCAGATTTCTCAAATCATGTACAATTTCCACTGGAGTAGTGTAAAAACTAACGACCTCAGATGGCCTCGGGAATCGAGCAGGCCCTAAGTGAGGTCTACTTCGATCAATCTAGCGGTCTTGATATGTTGCATTAAAAACCTATATCATCCTGCATCAAATGACAAAATATTCTTACAATAACCCAAAGAAACATCCCTTGAATTTTTGCCAAATGTTTAGTAAACACCCTGTATAGGATCATATTTTTAAAATTTATCCTAATACTTTTCTTAGAAAAATTCGTTGGAAAAGTGAAAAATCATGTTTTTCTCCTGAATCTGTGCGCCTCATTTTATCAAATAACCAAAAAAGTTCATGCAGTTTTTGAAAACACGTAAATTCAGTGGCTGACATGTTCACACTGCTCTTGCAGACGTCTTGTGCTAACATTCTCTGTATATCTCATTCAATGTAGAAATGTTTAGTGCAAAGGAAGTGTCGAAATCAGATCTACAGGAAGTACAATGTCAAAGGAAGTTTTACGGCCCTGTTCACAAAAACCTATTTTTTCACCCATTTTTGCACTGGATATTGACATGTGACGAGAGATGGGTTGTATACGATAACCGGAAGCGAATACATCATTCGTCGTCCACTAGTTCAATGACCGCCAAACCCAACATTCATCAACAGAAGATAATGCTGTGTGTTTAGTGGACCAGCGCTGATATTGTTCACTATGAATTTCTAGAAAGTGGACAAGTCATCACAACCGAGGTCTACACATCACAATTTCAACGTGTTTCAGCCGTACTGCGTCAGAAACGGCCATCACTGGTCAATAAGAAAGTTCTTCGTTAAGACAACCTTACGGCGAAAACGACGAAGGAGGTGATCAACACCCTTGGCCGGGAAATTCTCCTTCATCCACGGTTCTTCCCTGACATCTCCACATCAGATTTTCACTTGCGTTTAGCTATGGACAACAAACTCCGGGATCAGCAGTTCCAAAACCGAGAAGACTTTTTGCCTCTAGAGAAAAGAACTTGACAAAAGAAAAGGCTTTGATAAGTTTGTAACTTGTTGTGAAAATGTAATTAAAGTTGAAGGTGATTATTTTGGTGGATAAAATAAATGTACAATACTTTACTGGGTTGTTATTTATGAAAGATGATAACGGCATGAACCATTTTGGTTATCTGATATTTGAAGTAAGCACCAATATTTGTTGCATTTCGTTAATCTGTTTCGATGAACACAACAATTGGCTTATTTGCAGTTCAATGCATTTCACATATCCGAATTTCCCATACGCCATTTTTGCGGATGATGTCATTTGACTACAAAATCATTTTCTTTCAGCTTTCATGCATAAGAAATGGTCGTTAATTTTATGAGTTGAGAGTTGGAAGTTTTAGATATGCCAAATAAATATTAATACCGTTTTTGAACGAGTCTTTTATTTTGAATAAAGTTGTGCATGACCATAGAGTTTACTTTTAATTGAAATTACAGTAAACACGAGAATTTAATACTATAAACTTATGTTTACCTGTGTTCGTAGATGCGCATTGTATGTCCTTGAATGGAAGCAGAGTGAACGTCTTCGTCACTGCCAATGACTGCGATATGAAAACTTACTCTGTCACCTTGACATGCTTCGAGACCTTGCAGATTACCATACATCAATCCATTGATAGAGGGTTTTTTATTACCAACCTACAAAAATATCGTAAAATAAAGGAGGCTTTAGCCAAAAAAATTTTTAAATTTATCAACTCTTACCCATTTCGATTATAAGAAATAACATTTTGGGTTTTTATTTTGTGTTTTATCAACTCTTATCCAATTAGTGGCTATTTATACTCATCAAAACATAAAAATACAAATATTCTCAAATTCTTATTTGTCGAATTCACGAACGCAGAATTAATCTTCATTTAATATAAACTAGCAGAGGTACCCGGCGTTGCCCGGGATAATTATACTTGTAGGTAAACAGAAGAATCTCAAAAAATTAAATTATAACTCCCAATTGGTTAAATAATAACTCAATCAATACAACACAGAGCTAAGGGATTGTCCATTCTACGAAAAATACGAAAAACTCTTCTTGACTTGTCTCACCACTGCGGAGCATCACCAGATACTTTAGACTCAAGTTTTTCTTGCCCTTGACGTAGAAGCTCTTATACCCTGTTGCTTTATTCGAAACTCCCGTTGTTCAGATGTTTCAATGCCCGTATAGCTTTTTCTGTTTTAGTTGCAGAGTTTCTCTGATCAATAGTCGTTCTATCTCTTTCCTTTCCAGACACATAAATTTTTGCCAGTCGTCTGGACGTTTGATAAGGAGATCAAGGGAGACGCGCGTGACTCCTTGCCTCATCAATAGACGCTGCCTTATTCATGTTCTATCACTGCACCATCATTTTATGCTCACTGTTAATAACTCTTGGAAACGAACGTTCAATCATCGCATTATCAGCATCTCAGTTTCCAAAATATACAAATTCCCACAGAATATAGTCAAAATGTATTTTTATGATATGTTTGGATCTGATGTGCTACTAAATAAGCTAGGTGATAACCCAGGCGTGGCTCAGACTTTTTTTTAGATTAAATTTTGCAATATCTTAAAAATAAACACATGAAAACGCTTAGAATTAATAGAGTAAAAATTCTTAATGAAAATTCGAAAAAAAATTTTGTAAAGGCTCACAATGGATGGACCTCTTCAAGGATGCCACTGCTAATCTAAATAATTTCTTACCCACGTAATCTTACTTTAGATGTACACTTGATGTTGTTGCAATTCCCACTCTTCTCTCGATGTCTTGAAGCAAAACTTGGCCATTCATCACTTTGTGTAGTCTAGCGGTCGCCGATTCTTCTATTTACTTGCTTACCATTTGCTCAATATAACACAAATCTAAATGACTGCTTCCTCTGTCGTCTTTCCACTCTTTCTCAATAGTCTGCTAACTCTCCATGATCTCCAGTTACTGATCATTTTTAAAGATTTTCAAGAAATTGTTAATTACTAAGAACTCTCTTTCTAAAAAAAGCCTGAATAACAGGAATTCTATGCATTGTTACAAATTGAAACTTATCTATATTGCACAAACTTTGCCTTGCATTGTTGGTCATGAGATATATATTGTTGGTCCGTGCAGAGTGTTTGTGAATTGCGTATTGATACCATTGTTGATAAGCATTGTTGCAAAAACTTTGCCTTGCATTATATTAAAATATAACAAACTTCCAATGCGGAACCCACATTTAAGTCGCAAACACGTTAGGGTGCTAAACATATGTCCATCCAATTACTTAAATATTCTGAAACATGCTCCCCTTTTTATAGTGTATACTCCAAAAAAATTTTTTTAAATACTTTGTTTCAGACAATCTCATTTATTTTGTAGCAGGGGTGGAATTAACTTTGAGCCTTGATTTCAAATATTGGCAATATTTTTTAGAGCCATTTGATGGGTGCTAAATTTTTAGCCACCACTGTATATATAGAAGAAGATACTTCTGGAAAAGATTACATAAACAATTTCTGTCATTCTTGCGAGAGAGATTACTGTCATTACTAGTCAATAGGTATTCTTGCACATACATAAATCTTCCCTATCTCTACGTTCGAAATAATGTCTTTGGGCCACAATCAAGTTCTGCTAGCAACGATACAACCGCTGTAATGATTCTTGGTCATCCTTACAGACAGGATCACGATTAGTCACCCGTGACGATTCGGTTCTGTTGGAGGAAAGTGGCATTGTAACGTTTAAAAATGTTGAGTAGCAGACGACAGTTGGGCAGTGGAAATAATAAGAAACGTTATCAGTGGACGGGAGATAAATTGAAAATAAAGTTTATTGTGATTTAACCAAAAATAAAATAAACAATGGTAAATGATGAATAGCTTAAAAACTCTTAAAGCTACAAATACCTTATATGACGAACATAAAATGGCCGCTTGGACCTCTTTAAGCAAAGACAAAATTAGAAAAGAATTACACTTCTTTTCGCAAAGTAAATTCACCAAAATTGTCAATGAAGTATTATAGATAAACACACACACTTGTATTTATACGTGACCAAAGATCATGCTACTAACGGCATATTTAGGAAATATCAACTCAATGAGAAAATATTTATACTAATGCACAATAGCAAAGCATATAACAACAAAATATAGGTATGCATATAAATCTCACACTAGTAGGTAAAGCTATCAAAATAACTAGCTACCACAAGTAAAAACAAGACACACTTAAATAGTTCTCACAGTCCACAGAACAAAGTCCTTAGACAGTAACAAGCATTAACATTGCTGGAATTTCAATACACATTTTCTCTAATTTAAAACGGAAGAGGTTTAACCATTATCATCATAATTTTAAATGTCACCAAATAAAATTGAGTTCATGTCCAGTCCCATAAATACAAAATTGAGATTGATAGAAGAATAGTCGAATTTTCACATTAACTACACAAATGGGAAAAAAAACATATGTTAATTCTTATGTTACACCTTATGCGAGAACAATTTTAACTCCATGCCTCGTGATATCAGAAATTAGGAACGTTAAGACATGCGGACCCGTTTAGCGCTTTGGAAGCAGAGCTAAGGTAAAACCCAGCTCTTGGAACAGATAGGCTGCCATACCATATGGCCACAGTCCGTGTATCACAGTCTGGTAACGGAGCTCACTACGCGTAAGCTCAAAGAAAGAACGTCTTATTAGGGTGGCGTTAATGCCTACGGAAAGTTGAACACTTACGAGTGTAGTAGTCCACTCGGCTATCGTTCATTAGAATGCACGTGGAGGAACCCACTCAGGCCGCTGAAGGCACGGAGCGCTGCTTTTGCCCGGCGTTTGCCACGTCGACAAAACCTCCGCTGTCTTCGCTTCACTACACGACTCGCTCGCCTCCTCGTTCGACTCTGTTCGCTGAGAAGAACCCGTCGTTGGCGGACGCAGTCGCTGGCCGATTTCCTCGAACTTATCGATGCGAAAAGCCCTGTTCGTTGAGCGAAATCTCTGCGCTGAGTATCGTGGGCAACTCTTCCTCCATGCTCCACTCGATCGTCTCTCCTTTCTCTCTGCTCCAGCGGAATTCAATCCCGCGCTGAATTCCCTCTCTTCGTTTTCATTGGTTCCTGCCTGTTGATGGGAATCACGTCCATGATTACGTCGCTTCAGCTTCGCACTCGAAGGATAGATAATTCGAGAGCGAAAGCGAAGTACTGCGTCATCGGAATTCCGGCTGTTATTTGAATTCCGTGACAGGCATCATTTTTCACAATGTCAGTGATCATCCTCACCTCCCACTGGTCGTCTGTTAGCCGTTAGCTATTTTCTCAGCGACACTTATCATGTGCAAATAAACTGGCATGGCTGTTTTGTGCTGACTCTGCAATTTCATTAATTGCGCGGAAGGATATTTGCAGACAATTTGATAAAACTGCCGAATTATTTCTCTGTTTCTATACGACACCAGATGTTCTTCATGCATTCTATTTTAACATATTCACTGCCCGCAGCGAACAACTATACTCTGGTCCTACTATACAGGGTGATTCTGAAAAAGTGTATAACTGTAAACATTGACAAGGATGACCAGAATGAACATTTTCTTTTAATACGATGTGGGTCCGAATTTGAACGCTAACTGAGATGTGAACAGAAATAAAAATGCCGCCACCAAGATCAGCAAGTTAATAACTCAGGTTCTACAATGCCTAGAATAATGAATTTTGGAGGAATAATAGGATACATAAAACTCTGTATACCGTTAAAGTTTGATCGAATTCCAACGAGTAGTTTCCGAGTTACGCACTCAACATCGTAGCACGTGCTGGTTAGTACTCGCATGTAAGCACTGTTACGATTTTGAATGCGTAACTCGTAAACTACGCGTTGAAATACCATCAAATTTTAAGGGCTGGTATCAATCCGCTTGATAAAGAAACTGAAACTATTCTAAGACCTCTGCTTCGTGTGTTGCAATGACGTATGTTAAAGAGAGACCCCGAAACCTACCGCTATATTTGAAGCCAATTGGGAAGCTCCACCGCCCGATTGTGAGTGAAGATGGTGCAAAACACATGGTTAAACATCAGGGTCGCTGAATAATAATTCTTTCACACGCCAATCACGGACTGATAAGTTTATCTTTTCGTTAACTTTGTATTTTAAGTATATTAATTTTATAAACAATTTTTCAATCATGATTTCAATTTCGATCTCGTTTCGGTGAATTTCGATTTCGTATCGATCATCTTTCAGTCTTGGTGGACAGAAAGGATGGTGTGTGCACGCGCATCTCGTGATGTCACCTAGATAGCACCATGGCCGATAAAAATACGTCACGCCTTATTTTTAGTCGGTCATGGATTGCACGTCCATCGTAAAAGAACTTGCGCGATATGTGTCGCTCGTATAAAATTTAAAACGTTAACTATGTTGTTTCTAATTGTTATTAGCATTAATATTTAAAAATCGAAGGTTTTTAAAATTCATAGACAGAAAGAATAGCACAGTATTAGAAACTTTTTTAAAAATCATTTTTTCTTTTAATAAAAGATTACCATGGGCGAACGAAATAAAATATTATGGTTAGGAATGGATTGGCGCGCGTGTTTTGCAATCCACATGACGTCAAGCGATAAACGGTGCATAATTTAAGATCAAATTGCACACACCATCCTTTCTTTCCATCATGCTTTCAGTTAACTATTTTTGATTTATTCTTGGGCAAAGTGATTTTGGACCCTTTTTTGTGTCTATTTGAACAGTTGTACGCGGAACATAATTTGGAATGAAAATAAACATCACCAAAACAAATTGCATGACCATGTCCAAGAACCCCAACCCCATGAACATAGAGATAGAAGGTAATAGGATAGAGCAAATAAGGAAATTCAAATATCTAGGACAAATATTAACAGAAGATGCCAGATGTACGGAAGAAATAATCACAAGAAAGGGCAAGCTAAAAGTTTGTTTAAAGAGAAACCGAATATAATAAACCACTAAGGAATGACATAACCAAGTACCGAAAGGTTAACTAAACCATTCGCGGACCAATATTTTAAAGTGCCCTATGTTAATATTGTAAGTTTCTAATGGACCATAATGATCCATTAACAACGTACCTCTGAACCTATTTGGATTATCATTAATTTTACGTTATATTCATTCATGACACATCATTCCAAGTTATTCGATATATTACATGCTATAATTTAGCATTGAAAGTTCCAATGAACCATAATGGGTCCAATAAACCAGGTTCCTTGAAACCAATCTCGCCTATCATTAATTTTACGTTATATTCATTCGTGATACGTCATTCCAAGTCGTTTGATATATTACTTACCATATTTTAGCATTGAACGTTTCAATGAACCATAAAGTTCCACAACACAGGTTCCTTGAAACCAAATTTGACTATCATTTATTTTACGTTATATTCATTCGTGATACGTCATTCCAAGTCGTTTGATATATTACATGCCATATCTTATCATTGAAAACATTTGAGGGTGTCATAAGGGTACCATTAGAGCACGTGCCATTGTTTCGATTTCAACCATTTTGTAAATGGTTCATTCCCGGAACGATATATATTAATTGACGAAAATAGTAATTTATATCTGTTTCTATCTCGTCATTACGATTTGTTTGATATATTACTTAATATATCTCTTTATTGAAAATTGTTAGTAGGGTAGTGAAGGTACCATTTGTGCACGTGCTATTGAACCGCTTTAGATAATATTTGTGATTGGATCGTGCCATGAACCATATTCATCGACTGAAGAAAACAGATTTTGAAAATCTTCCATAGCCTCGGAAGCCACAGACACGTTTCCTCACACTGATAGCATAAAGCACCTTTCGGTACTTAATAGCTGCAAATAATATAGGGACTAAACTAAAAAAACAAATCCATGAAGATTACGTGTGGAACACAGCCTTATAAGCCACGGAAACTTGAAAAATGAACAAAAAAGACATGAAAAGAATGGAAGCTTTTGAAATGTGGTGTTGGAGGAACTTCACGAGCACAAAATGGAGAGAAAAGAAGACGAAGAGGAAGTACTAGAAAGAGCAGAAGAACAAAGAAAGATATTAAACATTATGATAAAAAGAAGAGGAAATTGGCTAGGTCATGTTTTAAGACACGACGAACTTATAAGACTGATTATCGAAGGGAGAATTAATGGAATCAGACCAAAGGGTAGGTCGAGAAAGGACTATATAAAACAGATCTAAGAGGCTACCCCTATCAAATCCTACCAGGAAATTAACAAAATGGCCGAGAACAGAGATGAATGAAGAAGACGTTTCTCAAGATGCAACCACCAGTCTACTGACTGAAGGATACTGATGATGACGCGGAACAACTTTGAGGAACAGTTTTGAATTAATTATTCCTCTTGCCCAAAATCGTCAAAAACAAAGCAGCCAGACAGCTAACTACTCCACGGCTCCTCCTGCCCAGAACTGTCATGGCTTCAATTGGCTTCACTTTGGTGGCGCAGTTAACAATAGGATTCGGAATCTATCTTTAATAGACTTCATTTTTGCTTGTATTTGAGACTGCAGGTAACGAAAAAAAAACATTAAGAAACAAACTCATAGAAACACATTAGAAAAATGAGCGTATGCTCATATTGTAACATCACAGCCGTTGTATGGCGCCATCAGCAAATGAGCATCTGCTCACTACCATCGCTTTCAATGGAAAACCCTAGGACTGTCACTTCTGTTATTCTTATTCTGTGACTGCACCGTCTTTGTATTGTAAAGAGCACCGCTGCGCTCCCATCTGTCCCAAACTGCAGTTACCTATTTAGCATCGATATTGGCATCTGAATTCGTTCATTATGCAGACTATCTCATCTTTACATTCGTAATTGAAATTGTTAGGATAGCTCGTCAAGAGATAACGATATGGTCATCGAATTAGTAACCCGTACAATTTAGCATTCAGTTGGGAAATAATCAAAATAATAGTATCAATGAATTATATTTTCAAAATTAATCGAAACATGTTACAAAAAGAAGTTACTTTTAAATAGCATTCAATTAGAAATGTCATTATTTTTTACAAAACAAATATCCGAAGAGAAAGGGTTTATTTCTCATAGTGAATTGGAGCGACAAGGTGAAACGGTAAAATCAACGCATGCGCATTTCGATTTTAGTTCATTTTTATCGGACTCGGATATAGTACTAGTATCTGCAAACATTAGCATGGCTCATAGCCACATCTCCAAGAATTATCAACGACTACGACGCTGAACAAAAACTTAGTTATAAACAAATATAAAATCGGCGTTAGGGTTCTAATTATAACAACTCTTTTTAACATTGGCCAGCTTTTTTTATTTCGTACCACTATGCAGCGGTAGAAACGGACAAAATCGTTAATAATAAACAAGTCGAGTCATATTAATGTGACCACCTCCTACAATGTATTTGTGATGTCCGCGGTAAATAACCAATCGCAGAAGGCACTAAATAAATGAGGTTGGTTGGTTTATTAGAATTTTTGGCGTCGACTACTAAGGTCATTTTGCGCCTTTTATACAAGTTACATTTGTACGCAGCCCGGGACAAACACAAACATCTATGCCCACGGCAGGATTCGAACCCACGACCAGGCAGACTCGAGAACTAGAAAGCCTACGCCCTACCCCTCTCGGCCATCTGGCCGGCAAAAAATAGAGGCAATAAATGACATATCATCATCAGATTGAGTGATTACATCCAGTGTGTTATAGTCATTCGAAAATCATTTCAATTGTTGGATAAAGAACAGAGCGATTTATCAGACTTAGAAAAAGGAATGATTGCCTTTCGGGACAATGGTGGTAGCATTTCAAAGTGCTACTGTTGAACTGTTCAAGTGCTGTTATGGTAAAAGAGTACCGCGTACCGCGCATGGGAAAATGACACTATAGAATATAAGCGACGTGGAAATTGTGGTCCTCCACGAGCTACAGATGAAAGAAAGGAACGGCGGATGCGGCGGTGCGTTCGGCGGGCGAATCGACGTGCTACATTGGAACAACTTACCGCCCAAATGAACAAGCAGGCTACTCAGCGAACTTCTGGGGCTTCGCAGCAGACGGATGGTGACGGCACCTATGCTGACAAGTGTGCATCGGCGGAAGAGGCTGTAATTTGCGCAGCAGTATTGACACTGGATATCCACTGATTGGCAAAAAGTTGCTTTTCAGATAGAAACACGTTTTTACTCTATCAGAAGGATGGATGATGGCGCAAACGTCAGAAAACAAACGCCTTTCCAACCATTTGTGGACGGCAACAAGCTGGCTTTGGTTTGGTTTGTTTGGTATTAACGTCCTTTTCAACTGCTATGGTCATTTCAGGACGGCGTTATAGGGGCCGCAAATTTTGCCTCGCAAGGGTTCTTTAACGTGCAGCCGGCAAAAGTCTACACGGGACCAACGGCTTTACTTCCCTTCCGAAGGAAGTGCGTGATCTCAGGATTTACCCCTGAAAAATCCTCGTCGTCCTCGGCCGGGATCGAACCCGCATACTCGGGCATCAGAGGCGATCACGCAACCTGCTGAGCCACCGAGGCCGATCAAGCTGGCTTAGGCAGCGTTATGTTCTAAGGAACGTTTTCATGGCATTATCTGGGTGCACTCATCATTGTGGATGGCGATATGAATCGATTTAAGTGCGTATCGATCCTTGCTGATCATACATGGACATTATCTTTCCTGGGCATGATGGCATCTTCCAGCACGATAATGCGACATCTAATACAGTTGGAACAGTAGGTGAGTGGTATATAAAGTCAAAAAATCAGCTGAGAAATACAACAGATTTATTGTAATTAAGTTATAATCGAGCGTTTATTTAAATTGTATAAAGTCAGAAGTTTGATTGAAATTTTGATAAGCCAATTCTAACTGTATTTCCCTGGCTCCCAAATTCCCCGGACTTAAATCCAATCGAGCATCTACGAGACCATCTCGATTGGGTTATTCCATCTATGGATACTCCACTTCGCATCCTAGACCAGCTTTTAACTGAATTGCAGTCAGCATGGCTCAATATCCCTGTGAACATTCCAGCACCTAATTGAGTCTCTCACAGCCCGCTGCCCGAACTGCACATGGTTATTATTCCGGATATTAACATTAATGTGTCTCGATTGCTTATGATCTCTCTATTAAAGGTAGAGACGATAAGGCATCTGAATTTTTACAATATTTTTATCAATAATATATTACTTGTTTTAATCTATCCATTTATTTCTTTTATAAAGAATATATAAGTATTTTATAAGATATTACCTGAAAAATATTCAAGTTAGCTCTTATGGTGTCTTCTATGCCGTCCACTGGTAAATATTCAGCGACAGTTTCGTCTAAGTAGTTGTTGAAATTTTCATCCGAAATCATTAGAAGCAAAGCAAATTCTCTATCCACGTTTTTCCTCCTACCGTCTGCATCAAGAGCACCTGAAGGGAATCACAGAAAATTCAGCATTAAATATCCAAGAATCAAATGATAAAAAATTATCGAAATTTTGATCCTAAAATACGTCAATAGCAAACGACGACTATCAAAAGGCATAATACCGTTGGCAACAAAAATATCTTTTCATAAAAAGTGAAAGCGAGGGGGAACTCATATCACTCTTATCCTTTGAAAGCGAAAGTTGGACTGGGGGTGCCCAATTAAATTTCCAATTACAATTCTTAGATATTGTTAAGTTAATTTCACTCTGCAACAATGTGTATCAATTGAAATCGGAAGTTTAACCGGTCACGACCAGTCCAACTTGCGTTGAACAGATTATAGTGCTACAGCTTTTCAACTTATTTACACTGAAGCTTATTATACGCAATACGCCAAATAACGAAAAAAATCTCACCATTTTCCTAAGCCGAGAAGATTCGTTTGGATATTATAAAACAACAGAATACCCTCCCAAGGACAAATCTAAGGAATATAGGAAGGCTAGTTCAGTGGCAACTTATATGTTTAAAATTTTTTCTGTTTGCATTTGTTTGTTTGTGCACGCTTAAATATTTAACAAGAAATTAATCCCCCCGATAGGGTACAGGGAAGTCATGAAGCCCTCAGTTCATCCCTATCATCTTCTTTCGTATCTCATAATTTCTGTCACCCTTCAAATTTTCTGACGTAGAATGTGAACGTAAATTAAGCTACGTTCTCAATTTCCACCTTCTACGTCAAAAATATAGAAAATATGAAGGGGGACAACGCACATTGTAAAATCGATAAATAGCTCCATTCTTCCGCTACTTAATAATTTAACAGTCCCAAACAAAGACAATAAATGACGCACAATTGTTGAATGACGGCATAGCCTACAATGAGAAAGCCTGCCCATTTGCCTTACTTCTTTGTTCAAACGGTGTCTCAAAAATCAGTCGCAAATAGCAGTAAACTAACATCTCTTGGAAAGAAATCTTTCCAAATGAAACGTCATACATTGTTACTTCATCAAGATAAGACCATTATTACTCGTATTTCTATCAATGGACTTCGTACGAAGAGACGTCACTTCCTCAGTGATTCGCCATCTTGGTTCCACACAGCCGTTGCTAGGAAGAGTTTAAATCATTTTCTCCTTTTGAAATTAATTTTGGGTCATAAAAAGCGTAGCAATAAAATATGGTTTTATTGCAGACATTCTGATGGCTTATGTAGCCAAACTACTCTCAGAATCAGTATATCTAATGCTTAGCAACGACATGTGTGGAACCAAGATGACGCGTTGCCAAGGGGTGGAGCTAACTGTTATGTCACTCGTGCGAAGTCCATAAAAAGCCCTAAATTTGGTCGACTTATGATGATGTAACACCGAGGCCATCGAGATAACAAGGCCTAGAAGAGGAAAAGTCACCTGACCGTCGGGATGCTAGCAACAATCCAACCTTCATTATTTCCAACAAACGGAAAAACACTGATTGTTAGCATCCAAGATGAAGACAGTGAAGGTTGGATTGTTGCTAGCACCCCGTTGGCATGGATGAAGAAATACAGGATGGAGAAACTCCATTGTTTCAAGCGTGAGGTCTTTATCAGTGACGCCCTCTGGCCATTTGCGTGGGCACTACTCTCTGTCTAGCAGACGACTACAATTTTCCTTATCGGCCTCGATGGCTCAGTGGTTGCGTGATCGCCTCCGATGCCCGAGGACGTGGATTCGATCATGTGAAAGAAAAATTTGATGTAACGTGCTACAGCATCAAAAAAGAGACTCAAGCGATGATGAGCTATTTTGGCGGACTCTGCTTAAGCTAGTGCTAAAAAAATTTACACAAGACAAGGGCATATAAAATCGATATGCCTTTGGGTTTTCAAAGACAATAAATGACGCACAATTGTTGAATGATGGCATAGCCTACAATGATAAGAAAAAGCCTGCCCATTTGCCTTACTTCTTTGTTCAAACGGTCAGTCACAAATAGCAGTAAAATACACGGGACCAACGGGACCAACGGCTTTAATTCTCTTCCAAAGCCATCGAGGCCGATAAGGAAAAGTATAGTCGTCTGCTACACAGAGTAATGCCCACGCAAATGGGCAGAGGGTGCCACTGAAAAAAAATTGTATTTCTTCCTTTAAACAATGAAGTTTCCCATCCTGTATTTCTTCATCCATGCCTATGGTCAGATGACTTTTCCGCTTCCAGGCCTTATTATCTCGTACGCCTCATGTCGACTCCAACAAGAGACAGATAGAAACAATGAAGGATGAATTGTTGCCCGGACCTGGATGATCTTGTGACTTTTGAGTCCCCTGGCCTGTCTCTCGTTGGCCTCGCCTCGTGGAACACCATAGCCAACGAGAAAGACAGGGACCGGCACTGAAAAGTCACATGATCATCTTAGTCCAAGCAACAATGTAACCTTCATTGTTTCCATCTTGTATTTTAACAATCAGCATCTAAATAATAAAAAATAATAACCAATTTACCTATAGATTTGATATAAATAAAACACAAGAACCAACCGATTTTCCGCAACAAAGTTTTATTTACCATGAATACGTATTTCGAGTGCTACGCACTCATTTTTCAACATGAGTAAATAAAACCTTTTTTGTGGAAAAGCGGGTGGTTTTGCTAACAATCAGCATATTTTCGTTTGTTGGAAACAATTGGAAACAATCCAGACATTTACTCAATTCAGCACGGAGCTAAAGGACTGCTTCCTCTGTCGTCTTTCCAATCTTCCTCAATATTCTTCTAACTCTCCATTATCTCCAGTTACTGATCATTTTTAAAGATTTTCAAGACATTGTTAAGTACTAAGAACTTTCAATTCTAAGAAAAGCCTGAATAACAGGAATTCTATGCATTGTTACAAATTGAACCTTATCTACATTGCACAAACTTTGCCTTGCATTGTTGGTCATGAGATATACTTTGCCTTGTATATTGTTGGTCCGTGCAGAGCGTTTGTGAATTGTGTGTTGATACCATTGCTGATACCTATTGTTCCACAAACTTTGTTGTGGCTCAACATTGGTACGGGAGATGGGAGGATATAGACATACCCTAACCGTCAAGCCAAACCTCCAAGGAGGCCCGACCAGTTGGTTAGTCTGAACGGGCCAGTTTCAAGTCCTCTTCTATCAGACAGCAGGGACCAAATTGGTGTCTGTTCCGGAATAGCCTTCGTGCAATCACTAGGACTGTCCCCCTGGAATTAACCTGGAGGCGAAATTTCCTATATTTGCTATGTTATTTTTTTCGTACATTCACCAGCGCCCCTTTAATGGTTGGTAGATAAATTAAATATACGAGGGTTGTTCCGAAAGTAAGTTTCGTCATTTTTTTCACACGGAAACTTTTTGCCAAAAAAAATACAGCATAGCACCTTGCACTATTTTTCGACATAGTCGCCACCGACATTGAGACATTTGTCCTAGCGTGCAATCAGTTTGAAGAAAGAGTAGCAGCAGACAGGCGTGCCCGAAGCTATTCGAGTACAAATCACGATGATAGCCAGACGTGTACTGACAACGTGGTGGCATCTCAGTTCACCGGTAAGGAAAAAATTCAGTGTCACCCTCCGCAGGAAAGATTATGCCAACATTGTGCTGGGACGCGAAAGGTGTGATTCTCATTGATTTCCTCTATCAAGGGACCATCAATGAGGCTCGGAACTGCGACACCCTCACCAAACTCTGGTCCCCCATTCGACGAAAGAGACTAGGGCCCTTGAATAAAGGTGTTGTGCTCTTGGATGACAACGCAAAACCACACGACCAAGGCTCACACAAGATCAGATAGCCTCAATAGATCCGCCTGCCTGCTGCTATTCTTTCTTCAAACTGATTGCACGCTATGACAAATGTCTCAATGTCGGTGGCGACTATGTCGAAAAATCGTGCAAGGTGTATTTTTTTTTGGCAAAAAGTTTCCGTGTGAAAAAAATGAGGAAACTTACTTTAGGAACAACCCTCGATTAAAACTTACTTTAGGAATAAAACATTTCTCGAAATATTGTGTTCATTCTGAATATACCATTAAAAATAAGAATTACTATTTAAGATTTCAAAGTTTACTCTCCTCTTCCTCGTCACAAGAGGGGAGGGAGGGGGCTAATTTTTTGGCTATTGAATTTCCCCCGCAAAGGAATTCACTTTTGATTTTGGTCTTTTTTCGTACAATGCTTTGTTTTCGAGATATTTCCATGTCTACACTTAAATGGACCACCGTGTATATTAACTTTTACCTACTTAACCCACCCTAGATAGGAAACTATTTATAGTATTTGTACCAAACTCCTTGGGAATAATGTCTGGATTATCGGCCACAAGTTTATATGGTTCATCGCTTCGATTAGAGCATACCATACCACCAGGTTTTATTATCGTTTATAGATGTTGCTAGCCTCATGGACTGGCAACAGTGAAGTCGTTGAAGAGTCAACATGGGCTTGGACCAAAAGATCAGGTCGTTATTGGTGAATGTTCCAGATTCTCCTGGCCTTGATGGGCACTATTTTTCGAGCACATTTTGTATTCTGATGAATGATACGTCCATAATAACTACGCATATTATATGACATCGCAACGCAAGAAATGTGTTTTAATGGTATTGCTAATTCATTATTTCTCTTACCCATGTCCTTGGCAATGTTCATATTACGGTTCATCTTTGTGCGAACGCTCGTTTTCCATATAGAGAAGGTTAAATAGGGAAGGTTTAATTATTACCACCTTGTATCATATAGCGCAGTTATTTATGCAATACGAAGACCATTCCAAAAATTTGTAGCTGAACAATCGGTATACATGAGCTATCAATGTGTCACAAACTGGCATCGAGAATTTGGATGGGAGCGAAAGTCTCCGATTTCCCCAGAGGACATCCTGCTGATGCAGTCACTTCGAAAAACATTCGGCGTGTAGAGAACATGGTAAAGGCAGACCCGCGTATCACTTCTCATTAGAGAGACATCTCTCCACATAGTAGACAGCAATCAACGCCTTTTGCGAGTTCATCTTCAACTAATGAAACTGTGGAGCACCACGCGCGAGTAATGTGAAAGGTAAACTTGTGCAGACTGACTAAAAAGCAACAGCTGAAAAACTCCAAGGATCTGCCAGACCAACCCTGCTGCCCATGCAGCACCGGAGCAGACGGATATTCACTGCGCCCATGGTGACAAAGCTGCATAGGTAGAAACAGCAGCAAGTTGACTGCAATACAGTAATTGGATCTTTCGTAATTGGCAAAGGGTTGTCTTCTCCATGAGTCACGGTTGTTTACTCCATCGAGTGGATGGACGTTGTCATATTCGTCTGGAAACCTGCAAAAAGAATTACCATGCAAACATTGTTGGAAGAATAACTGGTTTGTAGTTGTTTTTCTGGTAATGTCGATCGAGTCCACAGATATGTCTCCGAAATGCACTACTGAGTTGGTTTTTATCCATCCTAACTAATCAGATACGCCCACACATGTCTTCCCTGGGAAGGATGGGACATTCAAAAAAGATAACGCGACATATGATATGGCCAGAATTGTCCGGGAATGATTGGAAGATCTGGTGATTATACGAGGGGTGATCAAAAAGTAAGGTTACAAAGCTTGCAGTGAAACGTGTACATTTTATTTCATACATTCAATACAGCCGATGAAAAACGTTGAATCACTGTGGAAAGCGACATAATAACAGAAGAGACACCTCTTATCCACAAAATATATTGTGGATAAGAGGTGTTTCTTCTGTTATTATTCAATACAGCCAACTGATAGTACATACATTAGATTATTTTTCCACGTAGTCTCCATATCGGTTTAGGCATTCGTCGATTCGTGGGATGAGTTTCAATATTCCCTCATGGTAAAAAAAAATTTCGTCCTTGCGTGTTCAACCACGTTGTCGCGAAACGGCCAGTACTTCTCACCGAGGGCGTCATCCTCCTTCACGACAACGCGCGACCTCATACAGCCCAGAAGACCACCACGCTGCTGAAGCAGTTTCGCTGGGACATCATCGAACACCCTCTCTACAGCCCGGACCTCGCTGCAAGCGACTTTCACCTCTTTCCTCACTTGAAGGAGTACCTAGGAGACCGACGATCCCAAGGCTTGAGTGGCTACTAGGTGCGTCAGCAGGTGGCGGATATCCTAGGTTGTTTATAACTTAGGACATCTACGAATATCCAATAAGGGAGCACAGACCAACTACCGAACCCAAAGTGTATGCGATCCGTGCTGAAGGATGGTTGGCACTTCGGTTATAGTGTCTTTAACGGAGTCTCCTGTCTACCTGGCGACACTCAGGAGTAATTAGCCTTATCCCGGTATTCATGCACCCCCGGGATGGACCGTCAATCCTGCATTTATTACTTCAATTTATGGATAGTAATATACCCCCAATGTCATCATGTAACCCCGCAGGGTACCAAAAACTAACAGTTGATACTGACATGGCAGAAATGCCCTTTGTTATATCAACTGAACCCAATCAGCCGGCTGCTTCTGAACCTGAGGCACCGCATTCTTTACCGAGTGCGGCCTCAGGCGAGGACTATAGCATGATTGGTAAACAAACTCCTCCTGAATCGGCTAAACGCCATAAATCCAAGAAGCAAACAGTGAAAGAAACCTAGAGTCAGCCTGAAGCCCACTGAAAAGGAGGTGCAAACCCCGACCAAAAGACCTAGGTCTGAGAGGGTAACACTCTTTCTTCAGAGGACAAGAAGTGGCCGAGATGAGTTTGAATAAAATCTTGTAAACATTCCAAGGAGAAGCTTTAGCAGTGAAGCAGAAATGCATTTATACATTTATTAAAAAGAAATTAATCCTCCCCCCTCCCGAGTAGGGTAAGGCAAGTAGCAGATCCTGCAGTCATCTATTTTCACCCTTTTATCTGCATTTTTTACCTCTCAGCAAGTTTTTTAATCAAAAAATTAATTTTCTCGAACGTAATATGTAGAAAATGTAAAAAAGCTCGTATTTCCTTTCCTTTCTCATTATTTCCGAACGTATGATATATCACATGCCATATGCTGCCATAGTTCTAAAGACCAAGTGACTGCCAACCCCGCAAATCCGATCCCAATGAAAAAACTGGGCCTAAACTTCATAGTAATGTACATCTTGCCTAGAGGAATCTGGATACTGAATTTCACGCCTTTACGTACCTAAGTAGCACATAGATATGTTGTCCTCTCTGAATCCCACCCCCGTAATTGCGACCCCTGTGTACCAATCAAAACCAAACTAAATAGTGCAGATGGACATACCCACAGGAAGCTGCATTCTGAATTTCAACCTTCTACCTCAAAAAATGTAGAAATTATGAAGGGGACGGATTGACATTATAAAATCAATAAGTAGCTCCATTCTTCCGCTATTTAATAATATAAATTACTAGCAGAGGTAACCGGCGTTGCCCGGGTTAATTACATTTGTAGGTATATAAATTGAGCATTTGAGCAATCGTGCGTCGACAAAGCGATTTCACGTGCGCGCGCCGATGTCAGTAATGTTTAAAAGATGAACAGAAAGTAACAATGTATTCTTTCTTGACAAATCGATTTTTATATGACATGCAGTTATCTTGGTATTCTTTACACTCACTGATTTAGCACGTGAATTCGACTTGAAGAGATCCACGAAAAATTCTGAAAAGTTGATACGGCCGAGCTAAGACTTTGATGGTCATATTTCCAAAAACAGAATTTAAAAAAGTTAATCCGTTTTCAAGTTATCGTGCAAACGGCGGACGGACGGCTAGACGGCCGGATAAACCTACAGACCAAAGGCCGCATTCTTATAAGTAGCTTTTATGCTCAAGCTCCTAATAAGTCCAGTGAAGAAACCCTCACCCGAGACTTTTCGCGAGGTTTTAACAACTATAAAAATGGCAGTTGTCCTGGATGACTATCCAGATAAGCAGCTCACTAAGCAGCAGCTGGAAGATTTCCAGGAAAAACTGATGGACTTTATGGGGTACTGGACCTCAATTTAAATACTGTCGCTTGGAAGCTGGTACATTTATTTTGCTCTGTGCGGACCAAGCTACTTCTGACAGGCTAACTACAACAGTCAGGAAAGATTAATCCTTGGGAAAGGGAGGCTCTCTTGGTGGGTGAGGCGAAGACAGTCGTCAAAACCACCAAGATAATCTTAAAGCTCCCTGAACGTTTCAGTAAATATTCTGGAAAAGAAATCCTGAAAATGATGGAAATCCAGAATAAAGATTTGACTTCAACACAATGAGGCATTCTGAATCTCAATTTTTAAGGATCATGTAGTCACCATTGTGTTGGCCCTTACCGATCTGGATGCGAGTATTCTAAAAGATAGACAGTGGTTCCTATACACTGGGCTATCTCAGATCCAAGCTAAGGTTTTGGGAAACCTTCCACATCTTCACCGCCAGATGCTGAGGTGCATTCAAGCAAACCTGCAGCATAAAAAACTGGCGGTAGTCAACCTCACCGGGAATTTCTGGCTGAGGACATCCACATAGCTCTAATTCAAGAACCTTGGATTTCCAAAGGTAGAATTAGAGGGTTGAGCAACTGTGGAGGTAAGCTGATTTATGACTTTTCATGCTCATCTCCCCGAGCTTGTTTATTCATAAAAAATAATATTAATGCTGTATTCCAGAGACTTGCCGTAGCAAAAATCCCCCTTTAATTGGAAGGGAGAAACCAAGACACGCATAAACTTTTTTGTCTCAGGTTACCTTCCTTTTGAAGAGATTACACCCATAAACGACGATTTTAGAAGAATACGGGAAACTTCAATCAGCCATAACGTGAAAATCATTTTTGGCTGCGACGCAAATGCTCACCACATAATGAATTAATAATTTCTTCTCTAATTCCGCAAAAACAGATACGGTAAAACCCAATAAAAAACAAGTTAACATAAAAAAAATAATAAACATATTTATTCTAAAATATTCCCATCCCCTCATAAAATGTAATACGTTTTTCTCTTTTAGCTGATGAAGACTGGGATAGGCCTTTAGGGATCCTAAGCGGATGGATTGGACTCAATTTAGTGATGACGATCGTTCAGCTATATCCAGTCTTCCGACTAAAATTCGTGATACGACTGACCTGGAATTGTGTGTAAATGGATTGCAACAGGCCCTGGTTCAGTCGTATCACGAAAATTGCCCCTTGCTGAGAAAGAGAAGTAGATCCTGCTGCGTTTGGTGGAATCAGGATCTTTCTCAGCGTAGACGAGCTGTCAGGAAGCTTTTTAGGAAAGCTAAAAAGACCAACGATTGGCATAGTTATAAGCTTACCCTCACTGAGTATAATAAAGCCGTTAAAACGGCTAAACGTATTTCGTGGAGGAAGTTCTGCGAATCAGTCCAAAAGACTGAAGAAGGAGCTAGACTCAACAAATTCTTAAATTATTGATGAAAAATTTTTTTTAAAGAGAGATAATCCAATTTTTGTTGGTATTCTCCAAAAACCGGATGGTAAATTCACCAGGGATGCTAAAGAAGTCCTTGAGACTCTTATGGCAACTCACTTCCCAGGTGCCATGCCCTGCGAACATTTGGATATTAATTGTTTGGATTCTTCCAGCAATATCTCCAGGGATAGCTGGGTCATGGCTAAGGAAGTGATTACACGTAGTAAAATTTTATGTGCAATTAAATCTTTTGAACCATACAAGTCTTCTGGACTGGCCAAATCACGCCAATCCTGCTTCAGCAAGTATCGGATGTGATCTCATCGATCCTACGTATTATATTTAGGGCCTGTTTAGCTCTAGGTTATATTCCTAATCTGTGAGGTTGGTCAAAGTAGTCTTTATTCCGAAACCTGGTAAGGCCAAAAGTTTTCAATCGACTAGTTTATGTTTCGAAAAGATTATTGATAGGCAGATTAGAGAAACTATTGGGATGCAGTGTCCCTTTCATGTTAATCAATTTGCCTATTAACCAGGCAAATCTACAGAGGTTGCCTTGCACCTGTTAGTGGTTAAAATCGAGAGAATCCTTGAGTATAGGGATTTGCCCTTGCAGCTTTTCTCGATATCGAGGGAGCTTTCGATAACACCTCTTATGCTTCAACTATCAATGCTTTATGTTCTAAAGCAATTGTTACACTGCTCTGGAAATGGATTCAAACCCTTTTGGCGGACATAATAATTGTCTCCCATTTTTTGGGGGGAGAAAAGAGAGATTCGACCCTCCAGGGGTTGTCCGCAGGGTGGTGTTCTCTTCCCCCTGCTTTGGAACCTGGTGGTGGACGATCTTATTTTTAATTTAAACAACCGTGGCACATATGTACAAGGGTATGCGGATGACATTGTCTACCTGATGCAATGTGCACTGGACGAGGTTCAAACATGGGTGTATTGAGCGTAATATAAGGGTTAATCCGTTGAAAACCACTCTTGACCTTTTACTTGTCGGAAAGAAATTATTCCTTTTAATCAAACACCAATCTTATTTGGCGAAAAGATTATAGTAAGGAAAGAGGTAAAATACTTAGGGGTTATCCTCGATAGTAAATTGACCTGGAACCAACATCTTGATAAAAGAATAAATCAGGTTAAAATGGCACTCTATCGATGTCGCTGTGTCCAAGGTAAATGTTAGGGTCTTACCCCAAAAATGACATACTGGCTGTATGTAACAGCCATTAGACCTATTCTAACAAACTGTGCTCTGGTTGGTAGCGTAGGATTGAGCAGTCTACTGCTAAGGCCACCTTGGGTACCACGGATGCTGTTTGAACTACTCCAACCAAGGCCATGGAAGTTATTCTTTCTCTGACTCCCTTGGATATTTATATCCAGGGTATCGCTAGAAAAAGTTCTTTTCGTCTGGGTAATCGAGGGCTATGGATTGATGTCCCTGGGGCGAAATTTCATACTATCATTAGCCGGATTATGACCAGTAATGTTTTGCAAATGCCTTCCGATATTGCGGAAACTCGTACTTTCCCCGAGCTCTCGAGTGAGGTCATCATAGACCCCTTGGTAGAGCAGAGAGGGAGGAGTTGGCATTTTCCCAAGGGTGCCTTAATTTGGTATACGCATGGCTCCCGACATCGTGGTTACTCTGGCCTGGGTGTTTACTGTGGTGGTCAGTGGGTCACAGTCTTCCAGGTTAGCTATTATTTGCTCTCTACATATATGTATAGATAAACGCTACGTTCGCAGAAAAATCTTTATACTAACACCTCGTTTTATCGAGTTGAAAGAAGAAACGAAGGCGACAGGAAAAGGGAAGAAAATAAAAGAGCAAGAGAACAAGCAGCTGGACCCCGTCGAGAAGAGTCGACGATCCCGAGGAGAAACCGAGAGGAAGAGCGAGGGATTGGTCGAACGGCGGGGGAAGGAAGGCAGACGTCGAGACCGAGGAATTAAAAGAGAGAGACGTCAAGACGGAGAAAAAAGATCGGATTCGGAATGGAGAGAAGGAGAACAGAAGGATCGTGCTGGTACAAGCGGGAAATTAAAGAGTTCGGTCAAGCACAAGGAGTATGAAACTTTTTCTAGAAGCTTCGATAGCAGCGGTCGCCCCTCCCGTTATGCTAGCGAGCTGACGAAGGAAAAAAGAAGTCATTCCCCGAGTTTAACGCAAAAGTCCCGTAGTTCGAATCAAGGAGCAACTCGTGTATTCTACCCGTCAAAAAATAATGAAGCAAGACGAAGAGTAGTGCCGAGAAGCCGTTATCGGCGGAGGATTCCTCGCCGCCGTGAATGCGAGCTACGCGACATAACCAAGAACGAGGAACGGACTCATGGACAATTGTGCGACTCATTTTCCCCGCATACTCAAGCCAGTAAATAGGTTACTAAGTCTAATGATAAGAAATATCAAAGAACTATCATTGAATGCTTAATACCAGATATTAACATTCCTTGTAATAACCATCCCTCTCAGAACTGATAGGCACTAATTCTATGTTCCCTTCTATCGACCGGCCATCGGACAGTGCATTGATAGTGGACAGCGAACTCGCCGAGGCTTTCGCTCTTCTGACCCTGGACGAAAAGAAGCTCCGCCCGCCGAGCCAATTAATATTCCTACGATTCCGGAGGATTCTCCAGGCCAGCGTCGTCCCTGCACCAGTACGCATTTAGCCGGTAGCGTCGATGAGGCCTCATTCGGCCTACCGCGCTTGGTAGGCAGCGTCTCGGCGTTTGTGACCTCCTCCGGATCGTCAAACCTTCATAGGTCGCCGTTATCGTGTCAAACGGTTGCCTCATATCGCCACTCATCATTCGCACTGAGCGTTTTGAATTTCGACCGCACAGCCTACTTCCGAGGGCTACAACCTTCAGCGATTTCCAGTTCCATGTGTTTTGAGCCGTCGCCATCGAAACTGCAGCTGGAAGAAGTCCCCGAATCGCAAACTGAAATTTAATTATTGTAACGCTCTTTCATTTCTATATGAACGTTATATAATACTAACTGATTGAACTCAGTAGCATACTGGATTTAGCAGAAGTAATTTATTTGAAGTAATTCATGCCCATTAATTATTAATTCAAAGAAGAAAATTAATTAGGGCAGAAAATTTATTTTATAAATTAATCTCTGAATGTTATTCCCACAAAGCATTGTGTTGAATAAAATTCTTGAATTATCCGAGTTGTCTCCCGTCCTCTTTCTTGTCATACAACTTAAGCACTCTGCTATTGAAATTTTTAATTATTAGTAATTAAAAGTTTTGACACTTACTCAATGACAGTCAGGCAGCCCTCAAAGCCATTAAATCTTCCAAGATAACTTCTAAAATTGCCTTGGAATGTCGTTAACTCCTGCAGATCTTGGCTCTCCAAAAGAGGGTTACGTTACTATGTGTATCTGGACATAAAGGTATAATTGTAAATGAGGTCGCAGATACCTTAGCAAAACAAGGTGCCAAGTCGGCACCTTGTGGTCCTGAACCTTGTTGCGGTATTTCCAAATAAACCAGCAATCTGTGAAATTAACATTTCTTATCAAGCGATGATGAAAAGGTGGGAACAGACCACCGATCAAAGACATGCTAGACTCATGATTAAGAAACCTACTCAGAGTCTAACAACTTACGGGTTATCATGGGCTTTCTTACATGGCATGACTTACTACGAAAACATTTACATGGTGATCCTCCAGGAGAAAACACTATGTTCAAGGTGTAATTTGGCGTCTGAAACAGCTCATCTTATTCTTTATGAATGTGTCGCTCTGGCACATTTTCGTCACCTCACGTTAAATTCTACTTTTCTTGAGGACATTCATCAGGATCCAGTAGGTAGCCTGGCTCGTTTTTTTTAGCGAGTCTGGCTTCCTGTAGGTTCTTTAGGTTTATGGGTCTTGGCGCAAAATTCCCTCGTTAGAATAAGTGCCTAGGTTATCTCTGGTTTTCCAACTTTGATTAACCTACCCTCTCTTATAAGATAAGATAAGGAGAGCGACGATTCGCTTCAGACGAGGTGAAACATTTCGCGACAACGTGGCTGAACACGCAAGGACAGGATTTTTACCAGGAGGGAATATTCAAACTCATACCATGAACCGACAAGTGTCTAAACCTATATGGAGACTATGTCGAAAAATAACCTAATGTGTGTATTATTAGTTGGCTGTATTGGTTGAATGAAATAAAATGAACATGTTTCACTGCAGGCTTTGTAACCTTAATTTTTGATCACCCCTCGTAATAATGTGACTCGACTGTGAAGTTTCTTTGTTTTTAATTTATTCATTTACTGTTCTAGTTCATAAAAAGCTTCTCCTCAACCACCATGATCTTCCTTTCCCTCAGTGATAGGTCGCCGCGCATGGCAAACAAACGAATGGACTTATTAGTCACAGTGGAAGCTTGTGAGCACATGTCCCAGTGAGGATCCACAACTTACCAGGAACATTTTTGTTTCTTTTTCTCAGCTAAGGCCTGCCTGGCGTGTGTGTCCCTAATCAGCTCAGCCTTTAGCATCATTAAGCCCCTCCTTTTAAATGCAGTGTCTAAAGGAAGTCCTTCACGCTATTAGTCAGTGTGCAGTGGCTCTTCGGTCGTATGACAAAATTCAGAGACAACTACTTCCTTTAATAATTAAATCTAGATTTCAAATATCTTAACAGTGAATTTACTAAGCATATAAATTTTCGCTTCCTACTATGATCCAAAAGATCGTAAAATTAAGAACCTAAAATACCTTTTTTACAAGTTGCCATAATAAGCATAGCCCCAGTGTTCACTTCTTCTTCCGCAAACTGATGTGAATGAACGACCCACGTTATGCATTCAGGATCGTGTGTGGTGGGACCATATTCTTCATTTATGTTCCATATGTAAGTGTGTTTACCGCCAGGAGGAACGTGGTCGTCATTCTTATTTGCACCCGAAGTGTTATCTACATACCATGCACCTTTAAAAGATAGAAAAAAAATTAAAAATTCATCGTTTAATATAAAACTGGTAAGTGAAATGCATTAATTTAAAATCGCTTTTGATTAACTAAGTATATAATTTTAATATAAATATTACATCTCGAAAGTTAAATGTATGCATTTAAAAACCAAAGTTATTGCTTGCAGGGATCTAGCTAGAAATTGGTGAGTGCTAGTTAATTCAGTTCATAGATCCTTGATCTGTGCAGGGGTGGCATCTTGTCTTTAGTAGATCCTAGCAACTTTTTGATAGTATGGTTGCTTCTGTGGGCAAAAAGTCAGGTCATATTTATTACATATTCTTGCCAGGCCTTTAAAAACCGGTCTATTATATGGCAGGCTTATGAAACGTTTCTTTTAGTTCGCTTTCTTCTGGAGGGTTGTCACTTCCTTAAGTTTTAGATTCCATCTGTGCTTAATGCTTCTAAAATCTTTGTAAAATGCAATTATATCTGTTACATATAAATATATTTCCAATTCCAGTTTGAAGACTACATCTCAATGTTTTTCTAAGTTTAGGTCCAACCTTAAACGCCTTTATCTTAAAGACGATAGGAGCAATCATTTGGTGATATTCGATAACTTATCAATATTAACTTATCAATAAGCACGGATGGAATTTAAAACTTAAGGAAGTGACAACCCTCCAGAAGAAAGCGAACCAAAAATACATAAGCCTACCATATAACAGATCACTTCTCAAAGGCCTGTTAAGAATATGTAAAGAATATGATCTGACGATTGCCCAAAGAAACCATACCATCTAAAAGGTGATAAGATCTACCCTTGCGCAGATCAGAGATCTGAGACTTAAATGTGGGACGTGTCAAGTCAAATATATAGGATAATCTTGGAGATAAATGGAAATCAGGATTCAAGAACCTTTCAACTAAGTCAAAAATCATAAACTCGATGTATGTGGCTATGTCCAACTCATCCTGATATGTGCACACGTAGCGAATAAAGGAAACTTCAAGATTCTCCATACAGCGAAAGAATATAGGAGCCTTAATTTTTTTGAATCTGGGAGATTTCCAACCACCCCCCGTACGACCTTGAGTATCCGATTGGACAGTTCTGCTTAATTATACCAGATATTTTTTTCATCTTTTGTTTGTACCAATCAGAGATTCTCTATATCTTATTGGCCCTCCATTTTTTGTTTTCCTTATTCTTTTATGTTTCAATCTTCTCTTTGTGTAACCAATTCAAGAATTTACTTCGTTTGTTTCTCTGATTGATCACTCGTCTGTATATATTCTCTGTTCGAATTGGAAAACCCCTGCATACTGATTGATGATCAATGAGTTAGGTCAGTTAATTTTCATTGATTGATTTTTCTTTACCATGGAATGAATCTTGTCTATGATTAATTTTACCTTATATTCATTCATTACACGTCATTCCAAGCTGTTTGATATGTTACATGCCATAGCCTAGCCTTGAAAGTTCCAGTAGACATTCATAGTTGCAGAGATTAATTAAAAATATAAGTTAGAGTCGAACAATTTTATTTTTTATGACGTATAATATGAAATTTTTACTTTGTCGGTGGATTTAAATAAAAGTCCGAGTAGGATGCGTCGCATTACAATTTATTTTTCTCCTAAACAGTCAGGAATCAGATAATTGCTTGAGGTGTCGAGCAGTCAACTTTAGAAAACTATAATTTTTTACTTGGGCTTTTATTTGTTAAGAAATAAATGTAAAAAGCTGCATTTTTGTTTCTAACCTTCACTATCTTTGTCGTACAATGCTCCATGGGGATGCATCGAGTAGTTGTGTTCAGTGGCGTTGTTAAAAAAATGGATAATCAAACGGTCACCAATCTCCGCATGAAGAAATGGACCGAGGAACCCTAGCCAGGCAGGCCTTTCCACCCGTTCTGTGAAGGTTTCGTCAGTAAACTCTCGGTACATAGCTTTAATGTACTTGCTACCTATGGTCGGGACGCTAGCATTTGGTTTCAGAAATATGTCGGAAGCGCTAAAAGAAAAGAACAGAGAAAAAATAATTAGAGAAACATACTGAATAAAAACTTCCACAAGTCTTATGCCTCGTTGAATCAATGCGATTTTATTTTCAAACTATTACAGACTGTTAGGTTAGGTTAGGTTAGATTTTATCAATAATTTCTATATATGTACATACAAAAATAGTAATGTAAAATAAATGGCGAAGAATACGGATGGCAGTGAATCTTGCTTCCTCGAAGAGAATGTATATGTTTCATTATCTTTGGATGAATTATTGAATCAATATGATATTCATCATACGTTAATTAATGATATTATGCGCAAGAGAACATCCACCGTTGAACAGAGGAACAATGTATAAAGTTTCTTGATTAATCTTAAAAATTGGATTCAACGAGACACTTCGCAGGAAGCGTATATTGCGGATAAGGGTATGGAAAATGATGATAGCAGTAGCATTAGCAATAATTTTTTACAAAAACAAACACAATCTATGTTTACATTGAATTAATAACGGAGCTACATAATAATTTCTTTAATAAATTGAGTGATCAATACTCAATGCAGCAAACAGCTACGACTGAAAAATTGGAGAGAAAGTTAGAATCTCTTGACAAAACAATATCTAATGCATTTGTCAAAGGCATAGTGGATTCTTTGACGCAGATGATATATCAATTATTTGAAAATGTAAAAGCTCAAGTAGAGAAGTTTATAAAGGACACTCGTGAATTTATAACAACTATACTACCAGTTGTTAATGGGCCTCCTGAATTAACTCCTATTAATTATCAAAAAGCTGGGTCGTCGGATCAAAGACATATTCCCATTGATGGAAATTACATGTATATGAAAGATAAATTGTTATCATCCCAGATCTCATCAGTGTCGCAGGAAAATAAGTTAGCTCTGGGGACTCAATTAATTAACAAGTGGATTTAACCGACTAGGCTAATACAACACATACTCAAATTCAACAACCTATTGAACATCACCAACTTCTATGCCAACAACTGTTAATAAACAGCCGCCGCCTGCATATAAAGCTACGTTACCGTGGAATTTGCCAAATCGAAAAAATACCACTACTAGACTTTGTATTGGCAAGTTGCAGGAGTCAGTTACCCCACATCAACTGGCTCGTTCGTTGTTGGATCAAGGGATTGATCTCATTCAGTGTGGTAGCTGGACAACAAAAGCTGGAAACAAATCAAAAATCTTTTTTGTCCGTGTTGGTTGGGAAAATGATGGTGATATTGTTACAGTGGTGAAATGGCCGAGGGCTTGAGAGTACGAACGTTTATTGGACGGAACCCTAACTTGTTACCGGATGCGTATAGATCGAAATCTTTGGATGCGAGGCCTACTTAAGAGAGACTATATGTCTTATATCTCTTCTCATAATCAAGATACAGCTTATGATGCTGGTATTAACATAAATAAGTGTAAAAATAATATGAGAAAACGTTCCTTGATTATAAGCTATCTCAATGCGAGATCAGCTGTAAATAAAATTGATGATATTTCCATCTGGTTATCCTTTCATACCCCAGATATTTGTGCCATCGTAGAAACCTGGTTAACATCATATCATCCTCATAATACAACAGATACGTCGTACCATACAATCCATGGTTACTACACAAGTACAACTGCCACATCAACATCAAGGTTTGCTCAACGATTGCATCTATCAATTACCTTTATAAATACGTTTACAAAGGACACGATGGTGCAGTTGCTTCAATTGGATAGCCAGAAATTCAACAGAGAGATGAAATCAAGCAATACTTCGACGCACGATACATCTCAGCATCTGAGTCGTGCTGGAGATTGTATCAGTTTTCAGTACAAGAACGCTCCCATACTGTTGTAAAGCTTCAAGTGCACCTACCAGGCCAACAATCAGTTACATATCGAGATGAGGAAGACCTTGAACGTGTTCTTCAACGCAGCCGCAATACTACAATGGCGGGAAAAAAATCCCAACACCACGAAGGACTTGTGTTAGATGAATGAAATTTGGACAGTGTATTCAGCTATGGTATTTATTCAATTGATTCAAGTTTCAAGGTTACAACTTATAAGGGGCGCCACCAGCGCCACCCTGTACATGCAAATGAGACATTCCAATAACAGATATAAAGGAGATCAGACGCGCGTCTGTGTCACTTCAGACATTTGTGGAAGTGTGTGATAGAGTACGTAAAACATGCCTCGAAGGCGACTGCGACGTAAATATCGGCATCTAACCCAATTCGAACGAGGAGGTGTAGTGGGCCTTCGAGAGGGTGGACTTTCGTTCCGTGCTATTGCAGAACGCATGGGTCGAGACGTTGCCACTGTGTACAACTGTTGGCAGCAATGGTCCAGGGAAGGCAGGATTACCAGGAGACCAGGATCTGGACGACCCCCGGTCACTGGAGACAGGGTTGACCGGCGCATCTGTAGGATGGCTGTGGCAAATCGGACAGCATCTGCAGCGGACATTCGGGCTGCTGTGGCACCCAACGTCACTCCACGCACAATTCGGAACCGTCTCCTGGCCAGGAACCTCCACTCCAGGCGCCCTGTGGCATGTTTGCCTCTTACCCCTGAACACCGTGCGGCACGTCTTCAGTGGTGTCAAGCCAGAGCGACTTGGAGGGCAGAATGGAGGTCTGCGGTCTTCACGGATGAAAGTCGTTTCTGTCTGGGTCAGAGTGATGGTCGCACAAAGGTCAGGAGGAGGAGTGGGGAAGTCCTGTTACCGAGCTGTATCCGTCGTCGGCATGCTGGCCCTACCCTTGGCGTTATGGTATGGGAAGGGATTTCCTACGACAGCAGGACCCCCCTGGTGGTTATCCCAGTCACCATAACGGCAAATGTTTACATTCGGATGGTTGTTGTACCCAGTGTGCTTTCATTCATGGCTGGTATACCAGGGGGGCTGTTCCAACAGGATAACGCTCGACCCCACACTGCCGCTGCAACCCAACTTGCCCTTCAGTGTGTCCACATCCTACCATGGCCAGCACGATCATCAGATCTGTCGCCCATCGAGAACGTCTGGGACATGGTCGGACGCCGTGTCAGGGCTTTTCCACACCCAGCAACAACTGTCGCTGATCTGACCATCCAGGTACAACAGGCATAGAATGCCATACCACAAAATGACATTCGGCATCTCTACGACCGTATGCATGCTCGACTGCAGTGGGTACTAAAATCCGTGATTTTCACCATGTACAGGGTGGCGCTGGTGACGCCCCCTATAAGTTGTAACCTTGAAACTTGAATCAATTGAATAAATACCATAGCTGAATATACTGTCCAAATTTCATTCATCTAGCACAAGTCCTTCGTGGCATTGGGATTTTTTTTCCGCCAGTGTATAATCCAATGTGTGAAGTATAATGTGATACAAGATCGTCAATCGAGAGGTGGAAATGCTGTTCTATTGTTGTCTGTTGATTGGAAATATTGTGTTTTGAATAAGACTGATGACTCTGGTATGGAGCTTATTCTTTGTGCGGTGTCATTGCATCTGCGTAGTGATCAAGATTGTTGTGATATATATGCCTAATTATTATCCTGTAACGGAACTGCTTATACAATTGCTTGCACTTCACAGTCAGTTTGGTATAGAAATTATAATTGCCGATTTTAACCTGGATTTTGGTAAAAAGTACACGATTGTGAACTTATGCTCAACTTCTTTGACACTTGTGTTTTACGCCATATTATTAATTTTCCTACTCGAGTTACAGCTACAACTAGTTCTATTCTTAATCAAATTGTTATACCCCATATTTGGTCTAACTGTATTATTACTGTTACTGATATACCAAAATGCGATCATGTGGCGATTACGTGCAAGTGTCTTAATGTTAGATTAAATACCAAAAGTTCAAAAAAAGGATGTCGCATAAGATATGATTTTAAACAAGTGTGTTGAAACATGTTTAAAGATAAATTACTTGAATGTAATTGAGTTTCGTATTTTCAGGAAACCGATGTTGATAAATTGGTGGGTTATTTGAATGATAATCTCAAACTGGCATTGTTCCATGTTGGCTTACAGTTACGTTATGTTAATTTCGATAAACATAAGCGAAATTGGTGGAATGCCAAGACTCTTGAGATATGGAGAGAGAAGAAACAAATTTATGCCAGGTTCAAACAGGACCCGTCTAGTCAAAATTAGAATCAATTGAACGAAGTTAATAAGAAATTTAAAAATGTTACGCGACAAGCTAAATGTGATAGAGTTATTTGTCTTAAAACTAAAAGATTTAATCTTTGGAAGTGTGTTGTTGAGAAATAGAGATTTTATAATCAAAACTTGTGTAATTTGTATTTGCATGAAACTAATGAATATTTTAGTTATAATTTATTGATGATGTTTTTATTTTTTAATTTATTTAAAACCTTTGTTGCATGACTGCATGATCCATTGTTGCTGTTACTTAGAAACTCCATTGTTGCTGTTACTTAGAAACTATATTGTTGCTGTTCTGCTTGCAGAGAATGTAGATGGTTTTTAAGTGGCTTAACTTAATAAAACTATTTAAGTTACAAGCATTTTTATTTTTCTTCTTTGGGGTGAACTTTAATGATCCAGATAAATATAACATGGCAGCAGAGGAGAGAAAATTTGTGAATTAAATAACCTGCTGAAGTGGAAAGAAGGATTCAAAAGTGGGCCTACTTGGAGCTTTTAAGAAGAAGACTACATTATTTCAAGAGCTAGTAAGAAGATATGGAAAGTGAAAAATTCAGAATTTTGAAACTTAAGGACACTGAAAATTGGCAGAAATGGGAATTCATCATGAGGAACCTGCTAGATAGTGAGGACTGCTTAGAAGTTGCAGAAGGTAAGAAACCTAAGCCTATTCAAGAGCAAGGGGATTCCCAATTTGAGATAAAATTGAGAGAGTGGGAAAAGACTGATAAAGTAGCTAGAAGGTTGATAATAACATCTTTAGAAGATAAACCATTAGATTTGATTATGACCTGTACTACCTCATGTGGAATGTGGAAAAAGCTTCATGAAGTTTATGAATTGAAAAGTGAAGAAAACTTAAGTTTAGTTCAGACAGAATTTTTCTCGTATAAATGGAAAGAAGGGTCTGACATAGCTTCACATATTGCAGGAGTAGAAAAGTTAGCTGCAAAATTAAAGGTACTAGGACATAAAATAGAAGAAAGTATGTTGATTACACGAATTTTAACAAGTTTACCAGCAAAATATAACTACTTTCAGTCAGCATGGGACTCTGTAGAAGCAAGTGGTAGAACACTGACTCACTTAACTTCACGATTAATGAAAGAGGAAGCTCGAATGAAAAATACAAAAGATGAGCATGATGATGAAATTGTGGCTTTTAAAGCAAAAGGAAAAACTTATGATACTTTGAGAAGTTACCCTGGTAGGAGTAACCAGCAAACAAAAAATCTAAAAGAAGTGACTTGTTTTAATTGCAATAAGAAGGGACACTTGAAGAAAGACTGTTATGGCAAACCTTTCTGTTACAACTGCAGAAAACCTGGACATACATCTCAAGAATGTAGAATGCCAAAGAGATCAAATGATAAGAAGCAAGACAATTATAAGAAAAGAATAAATGAAACATCTGAAACAGTTGCTTTTGTGTGTCATAGTGAACTTTTGAAACTTAAATGTGATAAATCAGATTCGTGGCTGATTGATACTGGTGCTAATGAGCACATTTCAAAAGACAACAGCTTTTCATCTTATACCCCCTTCAATAAAAGTGTGTTTGTAGAAATTGGTGATGGAAAGAAACTTAAAGTACTAGGTCATGGCATGATAACAGGCAAAACATATAATGGTGAAAAATGGATTAATGCAACGTTAAACAATGTTTGGTAGTGTCCAGAGATGAAACAAAATCTGTTTTCTGTAAATGCAGCTTCCAGACATGGGATTGACTTTCATGTTAATGGGACTGACAAAATTTGCTATTTTTTGAAAGATAAAACTCCAGTTGCTTATGGCTTACAAAATGATATTGGAATGTATCAAATACTTCTGAAGATAGAACATAATGTGGAATTACATGTAGCAACAGCACAGACAGATGTACTGCAACTGTGGCATGAACGCCTTGCACATCAAAATAAGAAGCATGTATGTAACATTTTGAAATTAAATAGAATTAATGTTGATGGTAATACAGAATTCTGTGATGGTTGTGCATTTGGAAAGCAGCATTGTCTAGCGTTTGGAGAAAGGAGTAATAAAGCAACAGAAGTTGGAGAAATTGTATTTGCTGATCTCTGTGGCCCTATGCAGGTTGAATCATTAGGAAAGAAGAAATATTTCTTGTTATTTAAAGATGACTTTAGCTCCTTTAGAATAATATAATTTATACGAGAAAAGTCAGAGGTAAAGGAGAAAATAAAAGAATTTGTTGCTCTAGTAAAAACCCAGACAGGTAGGACAATCAAGGAACTGAGAACTGATGGAGGAAAAGAATTTGATAATAAAGATGTTCGACAATTTTTAAAGAAACTTGGCATTGTGCATACAGTAGTTGTTCCTTATACTCCACAGCATAACGGAGTTGTTGAAAGAGATAATAGGACAATAATGGAAGCAGCACGATCCATGTTACACTCTACAACTCTACCATTAAGCCTATGGGCTGAAGCTGTGAATACTGCTGTATTTGTACTAAATAGAACTGGTCCAACAAAGGAAGGAAAACCTCCAATTGAACTCTGGATGCATCAAGTGGGACCATCACTCGAATCATACAAAGTTTTTGGAACAGAATGTATGGTACATATCCCACAGGAGAAGAGGTCGAAATTGGACAAGAAATCGCATAGCGGACGTTTTATTGGCTACTGTCAATCAGGAGGTTAGAGAATTTATATACCAGAAACTCATGAAGTGATTTTAAGAAGAGACGTCTTATTTAAAGAAGAGTTTTTGAAGGAAAACACAAATGAAATCATTTTTCCTCTGAAAAAGGACAAATCTGAAGATGAAAAGATTATATGTGATGAAACTGAAAATATTTTAGAAGAACAGGCTACTGATAAAGAACAAGATATAACAAGAGGCCATATGGAATTAAGAGATAGAAGAAAAATATCCAAACCATCTTGGCTCAGAGAAGATGTATATGCTTTACGTGCTCTGTGTGAAGTACCTACAACCTTTGAAGAAGCAATTCAGTCTCCTCAAAAACATCATTGGATCATGGCTATGGATGAAGAAATGAACTGTTTAAAGGAAAACAAAACGTGGGAATTATCAAGCTTACCAAAAGGAAAAAGACCAATAACTAATAAATGGGTATTTGCAATTAAGAAGAATCAAAATAATGAAATCTATCATTATAAAGCTAGGCTGGTCTGTAAAGGATTTGCACAAAGAGAAGGAATCGATTATGATGAAACTTTTGCACCAGTAGCACGGTATGAGACAATTAGAAGTTTATTGGCAGTTACTGCAGCTGAAAATTTAAACTTGTGGCAATTCGACATAAAATCTGCATTTCTAAATAGTTCTTTAGAAGAAGATATTTATATGACTCAACCAAAAGGCTATGAAGATGGAACCAATAGAGTATGTCACTTACTAAAGAGCTTATATGGCTTAAAGCAAGCTCCTCGATGTTGGAACTCCAGGTTCACTAAATTTATATTAAAATGTGGCTTTAGGCAGAGTAATGCAGATCCATGTTTGTTTGTAAGAAAAGAAGAAACCCAAAAAAATCTCTATTAGTACTCTATGTTGATGATGGATTAATAGCCTCAAGTGACTCTAATTTATTAACAAATCTCCTGGTTGAATTAAAAGCAGAATTTAAAATAAGACATGGGCCTGTTGGACGATATTTAGGGATGAATATCAGTATCTGCAAAGAAGGAATTTTTGTTCATCAAGATGACTATATTTTAGAGATTATTCAGAAATATGGTATGATAGAATCAAACCCTTTAACAATTCCAATAGAAATTGGCTGGAAACCAGGAAATTCTCCACAAGCCAAAGACACTGAAAGATTTAGAGAACTTATTGGAAAGTTAACGTATCTAGCATTGTGTACTAGACCAGATATTATGTATGTAATCGGAATACTATCAAGAGTCTTAGATTGCCCAACAGTAGCACATATGAAGTTAGCAAAAAGAGTCTTGTGTTATTTAAAATCGACATATGATTTAGGAATTTTATACAAGAGAGATATTAAATACAGACTTCATTTATACAGTGATGCTAATTATGCTACTGAATATGACAATAGAAGATCAACTAGTGGAGTTTGTGGATTATTTGGAGGCGGAATAATTACATGGCAAAGTAAAAAACAAACTTGTGTCACACTGTCAACAACAGAGGCTGAATACGTGGCAGCTGCTTCAGCTGCTACTGAATTGGTATGGTTAAAAAGATTATTTGAAGAAATCTCTGAAGTTGAAGAGATGCCAATTCTTTTTATTGACAACACAAGTACTATCAAGATTATTCACAATCTTGAGTTTCATCAGCGAACTAAGCACATTGATGTAAAGATTTAATCTTAAAACTAAAAGATTTAATCTTTGGAAGTGTGTGAAATCTAATACTTCTAATCGTCAAACTCTTCCTTCGGAACTTGTGCGGAACTATTTAGTTTGGATTGATAATCCCATCAATCAAACAGAGTTGCCTAAAACTATTTTACCTAGTGGTGAGCATAATTCTCAATTGAACCAAATTTATATTACTCTAGACTTTATGCGCCATATAATTAGAAATTGTAAGAATAAATTTTCATCATATGATGGGGTTATTACATATACTGTTATTCGAAATTGGGGAACCTTTGGAAATTATCTGTTGCAGCATCGACAATTCCCAATTAATTTCAAAAACACGTACATTGTTCCGGCTTATAAAAAGGGCTCGATTAATGAAATTTCAAAGTTTCGCCCAATATGCACCCTCACTACCATTGCTAAGGTTACGGAAAAGATCATTTCCTCTCAATTTTTTAACCAATTGTGGGACAGTATACCGATGAATCAAGCCGGTGGGAGACCGAATACACCTTTACTATTCACCGTTTTTCATATTTTCAATTATATTATTGAAGCAGTTGATAAAGATCTAGTATGCTTTGTGGTGAATACGGATATCTCTAAGGCGTTTAACACCGTTGATCGTGAGACACTGATATCTAAATTGGAGGATCTAGGTATTAATGCCATCAACTTGAATTTACTGGGTAATTACTTTCAGCAGAGAGTAAATAGTTTGGAAACTGAAACCATTAATAAGAACAACCATCTACTAGAGGTGTCCTTCAAGGTGCACCTTCTGCTACGGTCTTTTATGCAGCAGTTACTGCTGATATTTTTGAGTTGCCTCTAGCCTGTAATATCAGGGCGTATGTTGAAGATAATTATCTTTTCAAAGCTTGTCCTTTGACTCAAAAAGATGAGCTTATGCAGTTGATATACCAAGGTATTGCCTTATTAAGCAATTGGTATACTGATCATGGTTTTGTACTTAACCAAGATAAAACTACTATTATTACGTTTAATAAGAAAAGGCAACGTTCTCATCAGGTGTGTAAGATACTTGGAGTTGTCTTTGACAATCATATGGCTTTCGTTGATGTAATTAATTCGCTTATATATGATCTAATTAAGCAAACATATTTATTTTCAAGATTGCGTAAGATTCTAAACCGTGATGAAATAGTTAAAATACTGAAAGCGTGTTTAATTACTAAGATTGAATATGCTGCAATTTTTTGATCATCTGCAGCTGCTCTTCAAATCAAACGTGCTCATGTTGCGTATAATAATGCGATTCGTGCTGCTTTTGGTCTTTCAAAATATACCTCAATCACACAATTTTGTGCAACTCTTAATATTTTTACTTTTAAGGCTATTATAGCATATGTAAAACTTAAAGAACTGTATCTGACTCGGCGTTTCCCATAAATTTTATTAAAAATTGGCTATTGGATTCAAATAGCATTAGAAATACCCAGAAATAAAAGATTGTACCGAATATTCACATTTCTAATTTTCTTGCTAGATTTTTTCAATATAATACTTTTTCTTTGTGGAATACATTGTCGTAAGGTGTGCGTGATCAATTGTTAAATTGTTTATCAAAACATTGTATATGCCGTAAAATACCTGTAAAAAATATTCTAACTCATGAAATTTTAACAAATACTCATATTATAGAAATATAAGTCTGTATTTATAGACTTTTCTGTATTCTAATATCCGTTTTGGATGCATACTTTTAAATAAATAAATAAATATTATATAAATAAAGCTATCATGCTATATTATATAAGGGTTGTACAAAATAATGGAAACACCCCGTGTTAGTGGTGTTCGATATTAACGATACTAATTGTTATTGTTTTCGCTCTGTTCAATTTATATTATGTTTATTAGCAGATATCAACCATCCATGGACGTTCCGCTGTTTTCGTCATTGCGCATTATTTCTGACCTTAGCGACTTCCAAAAAAGGCAAATTCTTGGTGCCGTGATAAAAACTTCAAAATTATTAGGGGTATTGGGACTTACGGTATCCGAAGGTTATGCACCATGCACAGAGAGGAAGACAACTGTTACGAAAGTGATTGAAGAGTTGAATCTGCATCTTCTTAATCCCGTTTGTATCAAAAAAAGTGCAGAAGGAGCTTAACAATAAAGAAAAACTGTGGAATTACGAGGGTTCTTTTTAAAATAAGGATCTGTTTGTAAATATCTTTAAAATTCTTGCGCGCTCGTAATAAAACACATGCGCACAGGCTCACAGCATCCCTTGCGAACAGACAGACACTATTTATAGCTGTGGCGTCGGTGTTTATGCTTGGCACTGTGCCATGAAAATGTTTAAGACGAGTGAGGTTGCCGCCGACTTCGAAATGGGTCGGTGTTGCGGTTTTTTTTTGACAGCAAGAAACAAGCCATTCATTGCCATCTCAGCATGTAGAAGGACCTGATGCATTGTACCTATAGTGTTGCTGTTCCACGACAATGCAAGGCCACACTCCTGTACTCAAACGCAAGCTCTAATTAGATCGTTTGGTTGGGAACAGACTTCTTGACCAACAGCTTTACAGTCCGGACCTCGCGTCCAGTCACTACCAACTACTGCGGAATCTAAAGGAGTTGATCGGCAGCCTGCGTTTCAGCGACGATGAAGAAGTGAAAACTGAATTCGGTTCAAATCATGGTGTGGAAGTATCCAAAACGGGTACCCAAAAAATATCGGTTTTTCAATAAAATATCTCCATAATCACCAAAATGACCTAAATATACCTAAATTTACTTGAATTTACCAATGTTTGATGAAAATGACTGAGAAAATTACATAAATTTCTGACAGTTTCATTCTCCTTTTAGCATGATAACGTTATCGAGGCCGCAGTTTGGTGAACCGGGATCCTGGTGTCTTCTGCATTATAAACCGAGGCCGCACATCGCTACAAAGGCGTGAAAATAGATTTCAGTATTTTACCAATCCCGGTATTCTACAGACCAGCCAGCGCCGAATTCTTCCTGTTAACTTCTTTGCAATCTGACAGCAGTCAGCAATCCGTTTCTAATGATCTGGAGATCGGTACGACCACCAATGCTGATACCAGTGCACTACAAGATTCCATCACCACCGAAGGAATCTCTTTCTCGTACAAAACCTGGATTCTTCCGTGTTCGTCTTTCACGCCAGATCAATCTTTCAAGAATTGTCAGGCTGCAGACTGAACCTTGACCCATTAGAGAAGAGGACACAGCTGATGTGGGCTAACTCTTGCTCACCCAGTCCTATGGATCATTAGGGAAAAAGAAGAGGAAAGACAGGTAATCTTCAAAACCATTCAATAAATCGGATAGAACAGACTTTGAGACTGCTCTCTGTCAGTATTTAATAACTTATTACTAACCCTTGTGTAGACTTCAATGCTCCCAAAGCTATTTAACTGATTTCTTGACTTGACAGACCTAAGTTAAAATTATCTAAATTAATATTATTCCCATTTCGAAAATGCTGTTAACAGACACTGCATCTCCCCGATCTACTTTGAGAAAAATGCTCTTTCTATCTTTTAATAATGTTTCGAGAACTTAATCCAACTTGGTGGTTATCACAAGGTTTTCCATAAGTGGGATAGCAACTTTAAATTTTACTGTATGTGCTTTTAAAACATTGTGTAAAACCATTGAATTGCAGAAGCTAAAAATCTCTTTAAGGCTTCAAGAATACAAGGTGCTCGGAAATAACTGGCAAAATTTTAAAGGGTGGTAGAGGGGACCAAAATAAGCAGTTTCCGTCATAGAATGTGTGTCCGGAAATGGCGCGTTTAAGAAAACGTTCCCTTTCAACCGTAAATTTAATCAATTCTTTAAAATGGAACAAGGCACTCCCATGGGCAGTTGCTTAAGCCCGTTTCTGGCCAACCTTTACCTTCATCATCTCGAAAACAAGGCCCACGACAATCTCGGCTATTTCCCGGAGGTGTGGTATAGGTACTGTATGTGGATGACATCTTTGCCATCTGCCGGGTGGATGAAATAGACCTTCTCCACGACAGACTCAATTGTTTGAGTCCCACCGTTAAATTTACGTCTGAAAGAGAACAAGGAGGTTCTTTGCCCTTCCTGGATGTGATGGTCAGCAGAGAGAAGGACCAGCTTGCCATAGACATCTACAGAAAGCCGAATTACACACCATCCTACATTAGACAAGATTCTAACCACCGCCACGGACATAAGACAGCGGCATTTAACCATCTGATCGCTCAGGCCATAAACATACCTCTAAGCCAGGAGAAGAGGATAGAAGAATTCGAGAGGATCAAGGAGGCGGCTCAGATGAACGGCTTTGAAAAACACTCTATTGACAAACTTATCAAGAAGCAACTATTCAAGAGGAGGGTCTCCAGAACCACGACCTTGCAACCGGACAAGACTAAATTTTTTAGTATTCCGTACAATCGCCCTTTGATTAGGGGATTGGAGAAGATTTTCAAGAATTTCTGACTCAAGCTAGTTTTTAATAGCGAACTCTCGCTGAAACGGCTGTTGGGAAGTCCTAAAGATGGTATACTACCATAAGAAAGGTCTGGGATATACCTGCTTCATTGTGGAACATGCCCCAAGAAATATATAGGCCAGACCCGTCGAAAGTTGGAAACCAGGGCCAGAGAGGATCTGGACCACATGAGAAACAACAGACCTAAAAGGTCATCGATGTCTGACCATATTTTACAAACTGGGCACAATTTTAATATAGACCAGCTTCAGGTCCTGCAAGTGGTAGATGAACCAAAGAAGCTGGATTACTGGGAAATCTTAAAAAACCAGGACAATTCATTGCTATATCTGGACACTGGATCCTTAGACCTACTTATGCATAGTAAGAAAACCTCGCTACCTAGCAGAGCTGTCTCCTAGGTCCGCGTTTCTTGGATCCAATGGCCTTTCAGCTTCAAGGCCTTCCATCCTACTCCTATTCTCATTGGCCCAACTTCTCTATACAGGGTGTCTCAGAATTCATTGTACAAACTTCTAGGGGAATTAGTATGGGTGATTCTAAGCAAAAAAGTTCATATGAACATGGGTACCAATTTGAACGATAACTGAGATATGAACAGAAATAAAAATGCCGCCACCAAGATCAACAAGTTAATAACTCAGGTTCTGTAAAGCCTACATTAATGAAATTTGGGGGAATAACAGGGTACAAAAGACTGTGTATACCGTTAAAATTTGATCGAATTCCAGCAAGAAATTTCCGAGTTACTCATTCAACATCATAACACGTGCTCACTTGTGAGTACTAACTAGAACTTGTTATAATTTTGACTGTGTAACTCGGAAACTTCTCTTTGGAATTCAATCAAATTTTAACGGTATACACGTTCTATGTACCCTGTTATTCCCCCAATTTCATTAATCTAGCTTTACAGAACCTGAGTTATTAACTTGTTGATTTTGGTGGCGGCATTTTTATTTATGTTCATATCTCAGTTATAGTTCAAATTCGGACCCATATTCATATGAACTTTTTTGCTTAGAATCACCCATACTAACTCCCCTACAAGTTTGCACAATGAATTCTGAGACACCCTGTATATACCTCACAATTTCTCTGTTAAATTGATTCATACTGAAGATGGCTACTTTGTAGCCGAAATGTACATTTATGAAATGTCAAATAAACTCCTTGTGGAAATAGTGTAATCCGTCTCTTCCTTTTTCTCACATTTGCATATAGTACAATAATGTGACTTTTTTATGAAACATGCAAATGTTTTACAATAAGTGTTCTAATTGACTCCCTCTGGCATGAATGCATGCATCACAACGTCGCCGCATGGACTGACGTACACGTTCCTGGTTCTTCGCGAATCTGGTCAGCAGCTACAGCGATTCTGGCTACCAGCTCTTCATCGGATTCCACAGGTGTCTCGTATACATAGAGAAAGGAAGTAAAAACCTTTCTTTTTGTTTACTTCCTTTCTCTATGCTCGTAAAGGAATGTCTTTAAGTGTCGCCACAGAATCCAAACAACTGTTTCCTGCAGGTAGGATTTCAACATTTTTACTCAAAAACAATGCTCCATAGAAAAAAATGAAAGACGGAAATGCTGCTTAGATTTGATCCCTCTATCACCCAAGTTTATACACGTTATTCGAGAACACCCTGTATACAGAGTCCGCCAAAAAATGTATACACACTTCAGCAAAAGAATAACTATAGGGGTCGTACAAATGAAAATGACTACTTGTGTGGGGGAAAAAAGACGATGTGTAGGATCGTGAGAATTTGTTTTCAACAACTGCGAAACCCCACGTGCAAATTGACCAATAGGTTCCAGGTGTTGCATCACGTGAGAAAGAACGATAGCTCGCACTTCGAAGCTCTGCGAACGATCGCTTCATCCAAACATCAAATGGAGTCAAGGAAACAGGAACAGAGAGGAGTAATTCGTTTTTTGACATTCGAAGGAGTTTCAGTTTCTGAAATTCATCGTCGTATGCAGAACGTCAATGGGAATGACTGCATAACCTTCACTCGTGTTTGGGCATGGAGCAAGAGGTTTTCGGGGGGACGGTCATCATTGCAAGATGATCAACGACCTGGACAAGCAAACCGCGCCATCACGGATGATTCCAAAGCCAAAATTGACGCTGTCTTAAAGGAAAATAAAGGAGTGACAACGATGTCGTGGTTGCTAAAACTAGCCTTAGTCGTGGAACTGCTCACTCCATTATCAAGACCCATCTGCACTACAGAAAAATCTGTGCACAATGGGTCCCGCATCATTTGACATCAGATGGAGTTCAAATGGCCATGTCCTGCAAAATTTGACTCGCTATGAACAGGAAGGAGAGAGTTTTCTCGACAGACTCGTTACAGGGGATGAAACTTGGTGTTTTCATTTCTAGCCCGAAAGCAAACGTCAAAGTCGTCAATGGAAGCATTATGGGTCACCACCCCCGAAAAAATCAAAAGCAATCGCAAACAGCACGGGGAAGGTGATGTTGACCGTGTTTTTTGATCGCAAAGGCCCTATTTTACTGGACTTTCTTGAAAAAGGCACCACAGTTAACGCAGCACGATATGGGAAAACACTGAAGGCACTGAGCGCGGCTATCAAATGCAAGCGTCCTGGACTTCTTACAGAAGGAGTACTTCTTCTCCACGACAATGCGCGTCCTGGCACCTCGAAAGCAACGGTAGACCTCATCAAAAAGTTCAACTGGGAAGCAATGCAGCAACCACCTTACAACCCTGATTTATCCCCATGTGACTTTCACGTGGTTGGAGATCTCAAGAAACATCTGCAAGGCCGCAGGTTTCAGTCGGACGATGAAGTGAAGGAAGAGGTTTTGGAATGGTTCCACACGCAAGCGAAAGACTTCTTCCATAAGGGAATTACACGCCTTGTTACACAGTGGGATAAATGCCTTAACGCATTTGGAAAGTATTTTTAAATTCCTTGTATACACTTTGGATAAAAAAAAATAATTTTAGTTTTCAAATTACGACCCTTATATTATTTATTAGAAGAAGGAAGGTATGTGATAGTTTTTTCACAATTTGGTTAGCTTCTCATTGTTAGGGGAATAATAGGGTACATAAAACTTACCGTTATACCATTAAAATTTGATCGTATTCCAACGAGTAGTTTCCGAGTTACGCATTCAAAATCGTAACAGTGTTCACATGCGAGTACTAACCAGCATGTGTTACGATGTAAAGTGCGTAACTCGGAAACTACTTGTTGGAATTCGATCAGATTTCAAAGGTATAAACAGTTTTATGTACCCTATTATTTCCCCAAATTTCATCATCTTAGATGTTATAGAACCTGTGTTATTAACATGTTGATCTTGGTGGCGGTATTTTTATTTCTATTCATATCTCAGTTAGCGTTCAAATTTGGACCCATATTCATAGGGACAAAATGCATCACTATAGCATGTCTGTTATGTGTATCATTACCTACAATTTGTTTTTCGTCACCCTGTATAGATATACGTCAGTATAACAGCGCTTTAGCCGTTGCCTCAATGGGAGCACAAATTGCTCCTCCTCCTGGAAATTGACCATATTGCTTTAGAATACATGGTCAAATTTATCATTGAGGTTCAAGTTTACATCTACCTGAAGGGGTTTAACTGAAATATGCTCAGTTACATATTTTATATACAGAAATTGCTAATCGACAAAGACTAAACAATAATAGTAGTTGTCTTCCTCATTTAATGCACAAATTAGTAGAACATATTGGGGACAGCAATCCTATTGCACAGTCACATAAAATGATGCGTCAAATAGAATTAGAGGAAGAGGAAAATTCTCGACTTGAGGGAAAGAAGTAACGGCAATAATGATGAGTACAATAAACGTCAAGATGACCTAAGGTGTTAAAATGTAGACGTAGCTAACAAAGTTGCGATTGTGTTTAAAACTGCTGATGGAACGCCTCCATATGACACAGATATAAGAGTTTATCCTAAATCTGACAACAAAACTTTCCCCATAAGTATTCTGCATGACAAATTAGACCCGATGATTTATCCAATTCTATTTCCTTACGGTACACAAGGATGGACGTTTGGTATTAAAGGAAACAGAGACATAATAATAAATATAAAATAAAATATTAATATTAAATTTTAACAAGAAAATTCTACATAATAAAATAAACGCGCGACCACACTTATACCTTTTTGTAAAATTAGATTTTTTTTCTTTTTACTGCACTTTTTAAGATGAAAGTGTGTGCTTTAAAAATTTTATTTTATACTTTTTATTTTATTCTTTTTAGTCTTTATTTAAAAAGAAACTATGATAACTACAAAACCAATAAAACCTTGGAAGTCTGTCCAGTCAACACCTCCTAGAGAGAAAGCCTGCGGACAAAAGGTTTGTACATTGTTACATCATCAAGAGGCTATCCACAGTCACAATCAACAACTTTGCTAGCATTGATGATCAAATTAACAACAATAACATACGGAAATTTACAATGATAACAATAAACAACAATGCAGGCGGTCGTTACGTCAAGATTGCACTGTCATGACCTCCTTTATTATTACAGACCTGTTTTACTGAATAATTTCCATTGTTGCTTTTGGCATTTCTCAATTTTGCCGTGGCGCTGTTTAACCTCCCTTTCTGATTGTTTCCAACAATGAAGGTTACGTTGTTGCTTGGACTAAGATGATCAGGTGACTTTTCAGTGACGTTAAAACAAACAGAATAAGCATTCATTTCATTAACCAAATTTAGGTTTCTTTTTATTTGCCATTTTAACTCCCTTTTAAAATAAAAGACTCTATGCAAAAAATTTTTAATACGTTATGTATTTTTTTTATTTTGTTTGGACTACATTTTGTTTATCTCTGTTGGTAAAAAAAGGGAGGTTAAACAGCGCCATGGCAAAATTGAGAAATGCCAAAAGCAACAATGGAAATTATTCAGTAAAACAGGTCTGTAATAATAAAGGAGGTCATGGCACTGTATACATATTAAAATTAAATTGCACTGTATACATATTAAATTTCAGTTACGAATAAATGAATGACTAGTGAATCTAACGATAAGACGACGTTGGGGAAAGTTGAAGAGCTCTAGGTAATCAGGAAACAGGGCAAATTATTGATTACAAAATTTGCGCACAAAAACACAAACAAGTGAAGTTCAATAAAAGTGTGTAAAAAGAGATGTCATTACACAATTCCAGTACTACTGTTATCCCATGGCTGTCAGAGGTCAATTTAACTCGATTTGGCATGTAAGAAAATTGACGCAACAGTTGGGTGTAGATATTTATCCTACCAATAAAACTTCCAAATATGATTGTTATTCCGCACCCGTAGACTTCGATCTACATGCATTTATAGAGCCATTGCAAAGTGATATTAATTATTTCAACCCAAACGTCCGCTCAGCCCAACTTCATGGGAAGTTTTAGACTTGTAATAATCTTGATACTGAGGGTCAATACTGAGGGTCATGGGAAGATTTGGCTTTGGTCCGCTACCTCTTCAACCATCTATCAGTCGTGGCACAAACATCCAATTCAAGCATCCACCAACTGTTTACTCATATTCAGATAGCGAGAAATAACAATCATGGATTAACTCCCAGTCTGGACCTACGGGGCGAACATGGGGCACGTAAAGGGCCTGGAGGGGAGTTTCCCAGTGCGCTTAAGCATGAATAACACCGATTCTTTTGTTATCTATTCTTCTTTCTGCTGTTGTTTTATTACTTGTAAATTAAATAGGCCTATGCGTATTCATTAAGGGCTGCAATGAGTTGCATGTGTAATGACTAATCGTGTTCCAGCCATATGTTCTCATTTACCCAATATACTCACACGTGCAACAATTTTCTGATGACATCATTTTCTGATTTAAGTTGGCTTGCTAGTCAACATGAAAGAAGATGGCTTTTGAAAATGTGTGGTGCCACTGGGAAGCGACATCCCTCGAGCGCTGGAGGATACAAGGTGGCGTTTAGTGCAGTACCGCTAAACGCCGCCAGAGCGTCGAAAGCAACATGGCGCAGTCCGTCGGAAAGTTGGAGGGATAAGGCAGGCCCGTAGTCAGAGGGGGGAGGGTCTAGGGGGGTCGACAACCAACCCATTATGGAAAAAGGTCCGCCTCCCAAATATGGAAAAAAGTCTGACTCAGTGGAAATTTTGAAAAAAGGTTCGGAGTTTTTGAAAATCGACCCCCCCCCCAAGTTAACGTCCTGGCTACGGCCCTTAAAGTTCCTGCATTTGAAGGGGAACAACGCATTCATCCATAGTGACAAGCCTCTCGAAAAAAATCGTCCGGGTCAGCCTGACACAGGTTCAAAAGCTCGGAAGCTGCAGGAACCTTATCTGCAGCACCTCCAAATTTCTGACCGGCTGCGTCATGTTGCTTTCGACGATCTGGCGGCGTTTAGAGGTACTGCACCAAACGTCTCTCCAGCACTCGAGAGATGTAGCTTCCCAGTGGCGCCACATATTTTCAAAAGCAATTGTTCTTTCATGTGCGATTGTAATGACTTTATGACCCCTTGTATTTTCGTTTACACAAAATAATATTCCACAAAATAGAACCATGCGATGCCTGAACATCGACATTCAATTTCAATCATCGAAGTCTCAAAAAATTCAGTTTTTTATTTAAATCGATCGATTATACATCGAAGTTATAATATTTAAAATGTAAAATATCTAATAAATTTGAAAAAAATCTAAAATAAACTTTTATCTAAATTTATAATATATAGTGTGCCTAAATGAAAAGGAGACTTTCACTGTAGCGCCGTTATATTTAATTGAAGTTGGTAAATATGCTTGACGATAGATGTAGTGTCATCCGGCTCCCCACGTCCCAAAACAGCTCACTCAGCCATGAAGGTCGGGAAAGTTATGGTCAGTTTCTTTTTCGACGAAGAAGGACCAGGCTAGAACTGGGTGAAACATTTAACGCTGAACGGTACTGTAACACGTTGCTGAAGCCGAAATGGGTCATCGAAAACAAGCGCAGAGAGAAGCTGTTGAAATGGATAGTGCTGCTCCAGGGACAACGCTATGCCATTTGTGGCCAAGAAGACCCTCTAACTGCTGAAAACATTTCGATGGGAAGTCCTCAAACATCCTCCGTACAGCTCCGACATCTCCCCATGTGACTCCCATATTTTCGGCCCCTTAAAAAATCACTGACGGGTCATCCGTTCACCTCCGACAAGGAAGTGCAGAACACCGTGGAAAAAGGATCCGTATACAACCCAGGAGTTTCAACACTGAAGCCATCATTCGCTTCTTACACTCTGAGATCAATGGATCATTATCAAAGGCAATTATGTGTAGGAGTCATGTTACACATTAACGGTAGGTCAAATATCATGTACTTAAAATATTTTGTAATTATGATATTGGTTAGATATAACCGTATTATCCTTTTCATTTGGGCACACCTTATATAATAATCTATAACAATAAAGATTGAAATGTATTGTTGCTCATTAAAGAATATTGCAAAAATTCTGAACATAATTTATTTTAAAACATTTTCAACTCGCACACGCTTAAAGCGTTTAAAGTGACATTTTTTCAAAGTGCTTTGGCTTTAAATTGCATCTTTCCCTTCCTAATACGTTTCCTGCTTTTATAAAGAACCTTTCTGAAGGCACAGATGTTGCAGTGCCAGTTTACATGATTGCCAGATTTACAGGTTACTGTTAAATTTCTGTAAAGCCTGCCAGACTTCAAGTGGATCAGCTATATGTGCTTTCAATGGGGATTCCAATTAAGATTTCAAATTGGAGTGCAGACCTTAACTCATACCACTTGCAATACTTGAATTTTGCACATTTAGTACTACTTCAATATTTCTGTCCTTCCGTAAATCCACAGAATTCACATAAATGTAACCATCAATAAGAGATGCTTACTGAAGTTCTAAATCTATCAACAAACGACTCCAAAAAATCCAAATACTTTTGTGGATTTGTGGTTTCGTGGAGTCGTTTGTTGATAGTTGTGTCCACAGTTTCTTGGCTTATTTCATCTGTTCTAAATCTGTAGTAGGCATTTTATGCATTGCCATGTTTACATGACTGATTGCTGTGCACCAGCAGATCGACTTTTAAAGTCCACTTTTTTATATCTCAGATTCAACAAGATCCCCACACGGTATAGCAAAACCATTAATCCATATTTGCAAACATCATAAAGTTAAATATTTCATCCACCTCAGTTAATGGATAGATATTTATCCACTTTTTAGAAACGTCCAAAATCAATGTTCTGTGGAATGTCTGTTTTTAATAAAACATCGATGGTATTGCACAACCCTACAAAATATTCTTGTAAAATAGGGATGCACTAAAGTGTGGGCTATATTCAAAAATATATGTGTGAGTTGGACTTTTATTGTAAAACTAATCATCTGTATAGAGAACTAAATCTGATATATTTATTTTAGAGAAGCTAACAACTTTAACTCTTCATGAATGGATTTTTTTCTACTGGTGATTGTACTGCCATTATTTGAAGACGCCACGTTGATAAAGTGTGATTGGTTGCAGGTCAAACTACGATGAGAATCAGAGTATGTATATGTATGCGTATTTTCGTTGCCAAAAAACGCACCTGATAGAAATATTTGGTTAAGGAAGATCCCAGCGGATTTTAGCAAACTCAAAAATCCTGTAATATGTTGTAAGCATTTTCCTGAGAATCAAATCATCCGATCCGATTAAATTTTTTTGGATGGAACTTTGAAAGAAATTTCTAAAAAATATCTAAATTAAAAGAAGGATCATTTCCCTGCATTTTAAAAAATGTTCCAAAATATTTAAGTTCCATTCCCTCATAAAAAAGTAAGAGACTTTGTGATGTTGAAAATGAACGTTTGAAATAAGCTATTCAGCTTAACCTCCAAGAAGCTAATGATTACGTTAACAAGCATTCCATAAAAAGCATTCAAGAATTAGAAGCTTGTGTTGATAATTTCAAAAGTAAACTGTCTGATAGATGGGCTTGTGCAAAAACTAATGGTTGTGATATGAGTAGTTATTGCCCAAAATCTATCCAACTGTCATTGTTGGCATTCATTTAGAAGTGACTGTATACAGGGTGTATCTGGCCGCCTGTACAAACTTGGAGGGGAGGTAATATTGGTGATTCTAAGCAAAAGGGTTCATATGAACATGGGTCCGAATTTGAACGTTAACTGAGATATGAACAAAAATAAAAATGCCGCCACAAAGATCAATTATCAGTTTAATAACTCAGGTTCTGTAAAGCCTAGATTAATGAAATTTGGAGGAAAAACAGGGTACATAAAACTGTGTATACCGTTAAAATTTGATCGAATCCCAACGTCCACTCTATGAATGATCTTGTCAGTCTTTCAAGCGATGTGTGACGGTTTCCAGTGATCACTTTACGAAGAGCCCTTTGGTCTCTGGCCGACATGATCTTGGGTCTTCCAGTCCTAGGCGGAACACTTGTGGTGCCTTTCTCTTTCCATGCCCGGATGACGTTATGAACGATCGATTTCGGGATGTTTAGGAGGGTTGACGTCTCTCTAACAGTTTTGCCTGCGAGATGGCACCCAACAATTGTACGTCTTTGGAAGTCTGAAAGCTCTTTTCTTTGTGACATTCTTACAGCATTCACGCAAGCATCATCTCATAATAGCATACTCTCTGTTATGCTGGGAAGAATGCCAACAGTGAAATTGCAAAGGAATCTCCCATTTTCATGCAAATCAGGGTTGTCCCATGACTTTTGATAAGGTAGTGTATGAAACAGCTTGTAATGACTGTCATGAGTGAATATGACGTAAAATGAACGACGGTCGAAATTGATTCAAAGTTACGTGATTTAGTTGTACCATTATGATCCATTGGAAACTTTCTATGCTAAGATATGGCATGTAACATATCAAACACTTGTAATGACCTGCCATGAATTAATATGACGTAAAATTAATGATTGTCAAAATGTGTTCAATGATACGTGTTATTATGGTACAACTGGAAACTTTAGATGATAAGATATGGCATGTAATATAAACAGCTTATAATGATGTGTCATGAATGAATATAACGAAAAATTAAAGACAGTCGAAATTAGTTCAATGGTAGGTATTTTAATGATACCATTTGGTACCATTGGAAACATTCAATGCAAAAAGGCATGTAATTATTTACGCCTTATATCATCAATGGCTATTTTCAGTTAGGTAAATTTTCTTCAATAGCTAGTAGCTAATCACTCGCTTCAACAATACATGCTTGCGTAGAATCGCTTTAGCAATAGATTATGAATAAATAATAGACCCTTAAACAGAGGGTTTCAATAATTAATGCTCATTTCATTAAATAGAAATGCCTACAAACTAAAGGACTTTTATATGTTCGAATATGCAAAGTGTTTCTAAAGGTAGGTACCAAATGTTACGCACAGTTAAGGACACCAAATAAACAGTTTTTAACCTTAGCATGGTGGTTCGGAACGATGTCATTGTCTGGCTATGGGGAGAGAGAAGTGATCACACTGGTAAATTATGATAATGAATGCACATGACAAAATTTAAATGTGCATTTAAAATTCCTGATAAAAGAGATATTCACACAACATTTATTGTCTGAAGACAATCCACGAGGCATAGTTCCCATGCAAATCATCATCGGTTCAGTGTCAACATACGGGCTGAGATTGTTGATGTACTGGTTAGCTCAAAGATTCTGCCAGCTCGCTTCAGTGGACATAACTACTTTCAGTTTATCGTTGATATGCTACCCGCGCTGTGTGTAACCATCTTAATGACACATTCGGTAATTATTGGATGGGTAGAGCTGGACCAGTTGCATGGGCTCCCAAGTCACCGGATCACTCCGTTTGACTTCTTCTTGTGGGGTCACATGAAGTCACTCGTCTACTGCACATCTATCACTACCATTGAAGAGCTGGTTGCCCGCATTGCAGTCGCCAGCGAAGAAGTCTGTGAAATGCCAGGACTCTTTGGCAACATACGGGAGTCAATGTTGCGACGATACAATGCATGTATCGAAATAGCTGGTGGACACCATGAGCAGCTTTTGTAATAAATTAATTGATATTACGTTGTGTTTTTTTCATTTGCACGTTACATCACTTCTCTCCCCTATAGCCGGACCCCTCATGCTATGGTAAAAACTGCTTGTTTTGGGGTCCCTAACTGTTTGTAACGTTTGGTAACCACCTTTATAAACATCTTCTATAAAGAATTATTAGTCTCTCTCTTTAACCTTTCTTTACTTTTATTCATTTTGAACTATACATTTCCGTTAGAAGTACGCCTTGCCTTAGCAACCAGATGCTTCCTTAGCAACCTCATCTAACCCTAACAATGAAAGGCATCTTTAGAAAACAAATGCTTTCCCTTTTATCCTCGAATTCCTTAAAATTCTATCGGTCCTGGACATTCCGGATTTCCTGACTTGTTATTTATAGTTACATTCATTGTTGAACTAAATATTTTAATTTAATAAATATGCAAGATCTTGTAGGAATGGCTTAAGGTCGCCATGCTTTTAAATAATTTAGGAGTCCTTGTTGTCGAAAAAGACAGAGACTGGCACGGATAACCAACAGTTAGTAATCCGTGGCCCGGGTTTGTTTGGATGAAAAGCAAAGAATTTTAGCAGTAACCTATAATCTTTTACAAGAATAATAATAAAATCCGCATCGAAATCCCATGCTTTTATGCGACTCATAGGCATAAGCCTACTGCCATGTACCACGTGACTGGTAACAAGTTTGCTAGTGTCTCTTTATAAATCAAAACATTTGTATTCAACAAAACTTAATGAGTTTACGTAACATGTTTTTCAGTTGTTGTTTCCGTGTCCATCTACCTTATTTGTTAAGAGTCATTCACCCTTTTCGGTCTTTTAAATCACATGATTTTCGATACCGAATTTTAGGTTTAAATACACTCTGATGGAGGATTCCCATTTATTAATATAGAATATGCTTGAAACCTGATAATAGGCAATTTATACTTTACCTATTACGAACAACATAGAAACTGATTTTTGGCTATTTGATGCTGTCTCTACTTCAGAGAAGTAGGAGTGAAGATGGTGTGTTGATACAGCCCCCCCCCCCCCTTTTTCCCCGTAGTCTGTCGCGAGAACTGGTATCTAGGGCTGGTCCAGAACCTACATGACTCTTTTTGCCTGATTATTTAGGTAAATTCTATATATTGTGGCTAATCCTAACCCACACAGCCTCTCCCTATCACGTCAAGGTAGTATCTACGGAAGGTAAAAGTAAATTGAAAAATTATGAATTCCTTCTGTATGAGAAGAGCAATAAGTTCTGGAACTATAGAAGTATCTCGTCAGTTCCTCTGGAATGCATGAAGCGAATATCTTCTTCGGATCACCCTTTTATTAAGGATCTTTTTTATCATTGCTTTCTAAAAAAAAAAAGAAGAAGCCCTTTTCAGGGCTAACATCCCTATTTTTTAAGACGTTTTAAAATTTATATAGATTATTTAATTCTCCTTTAAATGGAATGATATCTAACTTTTTAAGTGATTTTTTTTTGTTAATTAATCGTAATTTTAAATTTATTCCATTCTTAAATTACATTATTATACATGGATTTATATATAAAGTATATTGTAGTCCCTTTCTAAAGAAAATTATTTGTGATAAAACTATTTTTAAATATTTTCATAAACTGTTTTGGGCACTTCCTTTAAAATTTCCCTTCAAACGATTCAAATATATTCAAATTTTTGTAGCTTTTATTTATTTATTTAAAAATTTAGTTAATGTTGAAGTTTAATAAAAATTGTTCTTTCTTAAGTTATTAATTTTTCAACTGTTTTTTATTAGACATGAAACAAGTGCTGTCACTCAAGGTTGTTGATAGCCAATTACAGATGTCTTTCATTCAGAGATCCTGCAATAAATAGCAATATCGTCGAAGCCACTTGTGTGTATCCTTGATAAAGCCGGGAATAAATGGCGAAACTAGTAAAACTCTGTTCTCCTGTTATTGTATTGCAAAGGGCTTAAATACAACCTTGGAAGGATCATTATGATTCCGCATATTAATAAAAGATATTGGAGTAGGTAAATGATTTATCTATTAACATCAATGCTGCATGGATCAAACGTATATACAGCTAATTCAAGCAAGATTAAAGAACTGAGTGAAAAAAACCAACCATGTGCTAAGTCATATTTTAAATTTACTTGATGGATGTAGAAGAAAAGAAGGACGAGACACAAGAATCCTGGAATAAAAATAATAAATAATAAAAATTAAACAGAGGGTGGAAATGCGGAATCATGTTCCATTGCTTTACTTTCGATTTATTTTATGTATTTCTCGATTTTGAGGATATTTCGAGGGAATTTAATTTACTAACAGAAAGTCGGAGTGAAGAGAATAGAGTGAATAAAGGAAAATTAGAGTTATTGAAGTATATAATCAACATATTTTATTCAACGGCGAAAAATGTCCTTTGAAATCAACATTCACAGCAATATTTGTGATTTCCTTACATCCAAAATATTTACAACGAAGCGCTATTTACAAAGATTTTCAAATATGAATATTTTTTCAATATAGGATAGTCTTTGACAAAGGATAGTCTCTATACAAAACGTCAGCTGTTCTCGGCGTCTTACCACTCTGTCCAATTTCAATAATACAATGAGTGAGATCACCATAACGGTCTCGTATTACTGCGAAATAAAAATCTGAGATCTCGTATATAAATAATAAATTAGTGAGTATAAATGAATGAATTCCGGAAAAGATTAACAACAAGAAGTCCAGTTATAAGGAGTAGCGTCGAGTATAAACAATATATAAGTGCGACAGGAAAGTTTCCGTTGGCAAGACTGCCTCAGAAGAGGTGTTATGACGGCATACCTTCACAGGAGGTGTGGCGACAGCCAACTCGAAAAAATAGTTTTGAAAAGATAAGATCCGTTTTCAATCTTCCATACAATATTTTGCTTTTTTGAAATAACCGATAGTCCACATTCATCATGAGCGTATTTCACAACTGGAATAAACGTATATAATTCTTGAATTAATGTGTTGATTAGCACATGAAGCATGCAGGTATGTAAATACAGAAGAGTTCATTTGTGATTACTGATGAAAGTTGGGGGAAAATACATTTATATCGCTCCTGTACACTTCTTGAAACGCACTAAAATTGCTTATTTTGTTGTTTTTATAGCAATTGTACTATCTTCTAATAGTTTTTACTGACATTAAAGATCTGAAAGTTCAATCTAAATTCCTTGTTGGTTACGCATTTTAATCCATCGGTGTCACACTCTTACCCCTCTAATGGGGATAAATCAAAAACATAGGGATAAATCAAAAACACATTTAAGCATAAACAAAGCATATTTCACTATTAAGTCGTTAACTGATGGACTGTAATATACATATCCTAACAAAGAAAGCATTTTAAAATTTTGGCACTGTCTGTTTATAATTCTGCAGGCAAACGTTCAATTTCTGTATTTGAACGCATTAAAAATTATTTATGCATTTTGAGTACTTGGTCAATTAAGTTTTAAAAACTGTTGTTGATGAGGTAAGTTCTCTGGACTTGCAGCAAAAAAATGGATATATAATCTGTTTGAACAAATTAAATATTTATGTACAGTACGGACCCGTTAGACGTGATTGTCGGGATACGCGGATAAATCATTGGGTCTAATTTGTCATGCAGAATACTTATGGGGAAAGTTTTGTTGTCAGATTTAGGATAAACTCTTATATCTGTGTCAAATGGAGGCGTTCCATCAGCAGTTTTAAACACAATCGCAACTTTGTTAGCTACGTCTACATTTTAACACCTTAGGTCATCTTGACGTTTATTGTACTCATCATTATTGCCGTTATTTCTTTTCCCTCAAGTCGAGAATTTTCCTCTTCCTCTAATTCTATTTGACGCATCATTTTATGTGACTGTGCAATAGGATTGCTGTCCCCAATATGTTCTACTAATTTGTGCATTAAATGAGGAAGACAACTACTATTATTGTTTAGTCTTTGTCGATTAGCAATTTCTGTATATAAAATATGTAACTGAGCATATTTCAGTTAAACCCCTTCAGGTAGATGTAAACTTGAACCTCAATGATAAATTTGACCATGTATTCTAAAGCAATATGGTCAATTTCCAGGAGGAGGAGCAATTTGTGCTCCCATTGAGGCACGGGCTAAAGCGCTGTTATACTGACGTATATCTATACAGGGTGACGAAAAACAAATGGTAGATAATGATACACATAACAGATATGCTATAGTGATGCATTTTGTCCCTATGAACATGGGTCCAAATTTGAACGCTAACTGAGATATGAATAGAAATAAAAATGCCTCCACCAAGATCAACATGTTAATAACACAGGTTCTATAACATCTAGGATGATGAAATTTGGGGGAATAATAGGGTACATAAAACTGTTTATACCTTTGAAATTTGATCGAATTCCAACGAGTAGTTTCCGAGTTACGCACTTAACATCGTAACACATGCTGGTTAGTACTCGCATGTGAACACTGTTACGATTTTGAATGCGTAACTCGGAAACTACTCGTTGGAATACGATCAAATTTTAATGGTATAACGGTAAGTTTTCTGTACCCTATTATTCCCCTAACAGTGAGAAGCTAACCAAATTGTGAAAAAAACTGTCACATACCTTCCTTCTTCTAATAAATAATATAAGGGTCGTAATATGAAAACTAAAATTATTTTTTTTATCCAAAGTGTATACAAGGAATTTAAAAATACTTTCCAAATGCGTTAAGGCATTTATCCCACTGTGTAACAAGGCGTGTAATTCCTTTATGGAAGAAGTCTTTCGGCAAAACCTCTTCCTTCACTTCATCGTCTGACTGAAACCTGCGGCCTTTCAGATGTTTCTTGAGATCCCCAAAACGTGAAAGTCACATGGGGATAAGTCAGGGGTGTAAGCTGCATTGCTTCCCAGTAGAACTTTTTGATGAGGTCTACTGTTGCTTTCGAGGTGCCAGGACGCGCGTTGTCGTGGAGAAGAAGCACCTCTTCTGTAAGAAGTCCAGGACGCTTGCATTTGATGGCCGCGCGCAGTGCCTTCAAAGTTTCCCCATATTGTGCTGCGTTAACTGTGGCGTCTTTTTCAAGAAAGTTCAGTAAAGTCGGGCCTGTGCGATCAAAAAACACGGTCAACATCACCTTCCTCGTGCTGTTTGCGATTGCTTTTGATTTTTTCGGGGGTGGTGACTCATAATGCTTCCATTGACGAGTTTGACGTTTGCTTTCGGACTGGAAATGAAAGCACCAAGTTTCATCCCCTGTAACGATTCTGTCGAGAAAACTCTCTCCTTCCTGTTCATAGCGAGTCAAATGTTGCAGGAACATGGCCATTCGAACTCCAAGTTGTTTTGATGTCAAATGATGCGGAACCCATTGTGCACAGATTTAATCTGTAGTGCAGATGGTTCCTGATAATGGAGTGAACAGTTCCACGACTAAGGCCAGTTTTAGCAACCACGACATCGATTGTCACTCTTCTGTTTTCTTTACGACTGCGTCAATTTTGGCTTTGGAATCATCCGTGATGGCGCGGTTTGCTTGTCCAGGTCGTTGATCATCTTGCAGTGATGACCGTCCCTCCGAAAACCTGTTGCTCCATGCCCAAACACGAGTGAAGGTTAGGCAGTCATTTCCATAGACGTTCTGCATACGACGATGAATTTCAGAAACTGAAACTCCTTCACATGTCAAAAAAGGAATTACTCCTCTCTGTTCCTGTTTCGTTGACTCTATTTTGTTGTTTGGACGAAGTGATCATTCGCAGAGCTTCGAAACGCGAGCTATCGTTCTTTCTCACGTGATGCAACACTTCCAACCTATTGTTCAATTTGCACTTAGGGTTTCCGCAATTGTTGAAAACCAAAACTTACGATCCTACACGTCATCTTTTTTTTCCCCCACACAAAATTTTGTTTTCATTTGTACGACCCTTATACATCCAAATCAACAATAATTATCAAATAGCTTCTACATTCAATACTGTATCTTCAATTGACAATTTTATTACGTGAAAATAAACGAAAAGGAAAGTGTACATATGCATATGAAATCGCGGCTCTTCTCAACCGCATTCGATCCGATTTCAGCTGATTTATCTTTTTTAGACTGAATAGCTTCAATTGACATTTTTATTAAGTAAAAATAAATGCAAAGGAAAGTGTACACGTGCATATGAAATCGCGGATCTTGTCGACCGCGTTCGATCCAATTTTAGCTAATTTATCTCTTTTAGATTGAATAGTTTCTACATTCAATACTGTAGCTTCAACGTAAAGTGTACAAACAGGAAAGTGTACACGTGCATATGAGAACGCGGCTTTTGTCATCCGCGGGGGGGGGGGGGGCGGCAGCCAAGCCAAAACCACTGTATTTCAATTCTAAATGTAATATTTGCGTATTAATACTGTACAATGCAAATGAGATTTTGTTACAGTGTAAGTTTTAGAATAAAAAAAATACATTGCGCGTTTAATTTTTCGGTTCATTGTAGCACAGTACCCACGAATATGCTATTTATCTACAGTCCTGGACAAATTTATCGGACCAGCGAAAACATTAAATACTACCCTGTTTGAACAAACATTTTGAAAATAATACAATTAGTAAACATCAGTCAAATTTTGTCTGAAAAAAATATATTCATTGCAAACAATTTAAAGATACGGAATAGTTGTGCTTCGGAAAAGTTTAAAAGAAATAGTAGACGAAATTACGAGGCTATAGTTTCTTCAATCTCCGATGGGGTATAAAATGAAGACAATTGAGGATACAATGGTTTTATTACCAGGAGTCAAACACAATCAAAGTTACTTTTCAACATAACTACCGTAAAACCCGAGATATTTGTAGGTTTTCAATACCCTCTTCATAAAAGTTTGCGGCCAGCATGTTGAGATAGGTCTCCATGGCATCTTGAAGGTCTTCGTTGGTACGGAAACGCTGTCCTCCCAGACCTACGTCTCTCTCAAACCTCAGGTCAAGTCGCTGAAAAACGTCTTCCATTAACGATGGACTTGCGTCTTTGTCCACATTCATCATGAACGTCAGTTCGGCCATCGTTAAATTTCCTGCACCATTCTCGTACAACATCATCACTCATACACTTTGCCTCGTATAAGCGGCTCACTCGGCGATGAATTGCTGCTGTGCTAGTCTCCCCTACTTGTAGAAAAGGAATGACCAATTCGCATTTAGCGAATCAATCATACAAGGTATGTTGGGGGGCCTGCAACTCAACTTCAACTTAAATGTTGGACTCGGCAGTGGCAGACCTTATGGTGGGAGAATTGCGCAGTAGCGCAGTGCGCCGAAGCGCCTTCTACCGCTCGGCTGGTCATTTCGCAGCGCGATCGGAGGTTGAAAAAAATACTCTTGTATAAGATCAACTTCGGAATATTGGAATGTTCCGTTAAAATTTGCATGTCTTGTCTTTAAAACTCGATATCATCATTAGTTTACTACAGAACATAATCTGTTATTTGTATATTATACAAGTTCAACTTGAGACGGGGTACGAAATTAACCACTGAACATCAAGCACAAATTACAGCTTATAAAACTGCGGAAAAAGTAAAAGAGAAACTGCTGCGTTAATTGGTAAGTCCAAAATCGTCATCCATAATTTCCTGAGTGATCCTGACGGTTATGGCAAGCATCCTAAACAGGAAGGCCATCTCAGATTCTCCAAGAGACAAACGTGTCATCCTCCGAAAGGCGTCTACCACCATCCTTCAGCATCACGTCATCGTTCAACCTTCAACTGCCAACTAGAACAACACGTCGCGTAATTCATGCTTGCAAGAATCATGCTTACCTGAAAATGAAGTCAAAGCGGGGGTGGCCGTGGCCTGGTTGTCTCGTCGGTTGGCTTGGGGTGACAGCCAGTGGCTTGAGGACCACTGCTGGGTGGGACGGCTATTGGGGGACTTTAGTCTGACCCATTTGCTGAGTGACCAGTGCTGGTTGTCCAGCAGCTGGTGATAGCCACTGGTTTGTTCTTCCGCCAGCAGCTCTTCCATCATGAACCCCCCGTGCTTCGGAGGGCACGTTAAGCCGTCGGTCCCGGCTGCTACTGTCATCTCGTAGCAGTCGTTAGTTACTGGGATGGCGCAAAACTCCCTCGAAAGAGTAAGTGCCGCAGATTATCGTTCTGCGATAATCTACCCTCTGTACAAGATAAGATAAGTCAAAGCCAACCTTAACCATGAAGCACAAGGAGACTATGTTGACCTTTGCAATGCAGTACATTGGGAATTTCGATGTGGAATTATGTGGAATCATGCCATTTTTAGCGACGAAAAAAGTTTAACATAGACGGACCTCATGTATCAGATTCTATTGACTTCATTTTAGACAGATAGAGGACTATTTTTAGGACGTGCTTAAGGAGGAGAATCCGTTATGATTTGGGCAGTTTTCTCCGCACGGCGAAAATCAAGTGTAGCATTTGTTCGCGCAAAATCAAGAGCAGACGACTATCTGGACCTTTTAGGGAATTATCTTTTGACATTAAAAGACGAATTGAATGACTCTGATATTGTTTTTCGGCACGATAATGCCCCCATTCACCGTGCATTGTCAACTCAACAGACTGCGTGGGTACGGGCTCTAGTTCTGGACTGGGCATATACTCCGAATCTCAATCCGATTGAGAAGCTATGGGCTAATATGGCATGAAGCGTAAACAAAACGAAAGCAGTTTACTGCCGTTTATGAAATGAAAGTGCAATTAAACAGGCATGAGATGATATATCCCTTGAAAGAATTCAAAACCTGGCTAAATCAATGACCAGCCGTCTCATCGACGTGATCCGTTTAAATGGCAAACAAACTATAGTGCCCGGCACGAAAGAAAAAGGAAACTGGCGCATGCGTAAATGAAAAAACCTCGTTCAACCAATCAGAAACGAACAAGAAACGGTGTATATCTTATTCCTGGCATCAGTAATAGGTAATTCCCCATTTACTTTCCGTGTTTGAGCGGTTAAACGAAGTTTTTTTTCATTTACGCAAACGCCAGTTTCCTTTTTCTTTCGCGCCAAGCACTATAGGAGATACGTCCAGAAAGTAAGTTCCGTTTGGTAGTTTAAAAAAAGCAATTATACACTCAGAAATAAAATTTTCAATAAAATTTCAAATTTTCAAAAAATATATTTTCACATCAAGCAGTGAGATAATAAAAAATATTCAAGATAACCAAGGTAATATTAGTACTCTTTTTAGTCCAAATGCTCAAATTTTAACTACACAATTGCTAAATGACTGTGAGAACTTCAAGGAAACACTAACTAATTTTCATGAGACTTTATTTCAAAAATTGCAAGACTATCATAATCATCAATGCTTAGTCCCCTCCTCCGTTGACTCAAATGTTGAAGATCTTCAAACGTCGTTGCCATCGTCACAAAAAATTGAAAATTCATATACATTCAAAGATCCCTTTCCTCCTCTGTGGTGGATGTCATTGAATCCTCACCTGCTTCAAATGATACATTGCCTCATAATAATTATGTTAATGCCTTGAATAATGTCAGTAAACCACAGTATCCTGCGGTAGCTCATATTGCTGACTTAAAATCACCTAACAAATGTTGTTCATCTACATTAGACAAAAATCCTAACAAGTGGGATTTGCCATTACGTACTCATAATTTTTCCCGTTTGTGCAGTAGAAACCTACATGATTCAGTCACTCCTCAGCATCTTGCTAAGTCTCTGTGTGATCAGTGTCTTGAAGTATTGCAGTGTGGAAAATGGTTCACGAAAGCAGGCACAACTTCAAAAATGTTTTTGTACGAATTTCCTCTGACAATGAAAAAGACTTGTTATATTCCGTTGATTGGCCCAAAGGCTTATCCGTTCACAATTATTTGGGTAGGCACCTACTCTATTACCTGATGCTTTTTTGCGGCCCTCCACTAATGCGAGGCATTCCCCCTCCTCAAGCATGATATCTCATCTTGTGCTCAGTGTCTGTCTCATAGACCTTTAATCTTAAGTTATTTGAACGCCCGATCAGTCACCAATAAAATTGAGGACATCAATCTTTGGTTAACTTGTCATCAACCCGATGTTTGTATCATTTCTGAAACATGACTCACTCAATTGCACTCTGATAATCTATTGCAATCCCACCATTATAACATCATTAGGCAGGATAGACCTTCCAGGGGAGGTGGCGTAATGATTTTACTTCTTGATGAATAGAAATATTATATCATGAAAAAAGAATCATCATCTGGACTGGAATATATTTGTACCAAATGCAACATCAATAACCTACAGGTTAACATTCTGGCATTCTACAGACGTAACTATATCCCTATAGCTGACTTACTTTCAGTATTTCAGTTATCCCAGAAATTTGCTACTTTAGGTGATTTCAATATTGATTTTGGCGTCGAATCTTATAATACCAAATTATTTATTGATTATTGCAAAATATATCATCTTTATCCTGTTATTAAGTCTGCCGCTCGAATAACACTTACTACTAGTACCATTTTAGACCAAATTTTCATTCCTGTTTACTAGTCCGACGTAGTCGTCAGCCACACAACTATACCCAAATGCAATCATCATGCCCTTAGTTGTCACCTTTATAACCTCTTAACAAATAAATTCAGGCAAAAACAACAAAAATTTGTTATGACTTTAGCAATATAGATTGGGTTAAGTTTAGAAATAGCTTACCTAAATTAGATTGGTCGAACTTTCATGTTTGAACGTAGTCGGACCTATCTTGAATGAGCTGATGACCCAAATAACTTAAAAATAAATCACGTTCTTCACAATATTTCTATGGTGAATTGCTACCATGCTGTTCTACATATTTCTCTAAATTACATTAGACTTGTGATCAAACAGTGCAACAATAAAACATCTAATAAAACAGTCCTTAAAATTTGGGGTCATTTTGGTAATGTCATATGCAAAGTTTAATTCAGATGATTATACACACTCAACGCTTCCCAACTTATTTTAAGAAAACCCTGATTCTCTTAATGATATTTGCAATTATAGACCTATCTGTATTCTTTCTATTATAGCTAAAATCTCTGAAAAATTAATATTTGCCACCCTTTCGAAACAGCTATGGTCCTGCCTTTCACGCAATCAATTTGGGGGCCGACCAAAAACACCAATTATTTATGCCTTATTCACCATCATTAATTACATTATTCATGCAATTGACAGAGGCCAGTCCTGTATTCTAGTTAACACAGATATATCTAAAGCTTTTAACACAATCAATAGAGTTATGCTAATCAGACAGCTTAGTCAGCTCGGAGTAGATCGAATAACTTTAAATCTTGTTCATGATTACTTTTTCCACAGGATTAATTATATTGAAACTGGTAATAGCATTATAGAACAGCCGCCTATCTTAGGTTTATTGCAAGGTTCACCAATGGCCACGGTTTTTTATGGTGCTGAATTATTTAGTTTACCTTTATACTGCAACATGATATCCTACGTGGACGAAATTTTTTGTACAAAGCATTTGCTAAAGCTGATTACTCTAATGTACTTAAGAATATTCATGACGATATCAAAACCTTAAAACACTGGTATACTACTCAAGGGATAAAGTTCAATGAGTCAAAAACGACCATTCTTTTATTCAATAATCAAAATCCAAACCCATCCCACACATGCAAAATATTAGGGCTTACCCTTGATAGTAAAATTTTTTTTAGAGAAACAATTAAATCATTGTTAATTGATTTAAACCGTCTTAAATTCCTATGAAATGATAAAAATTATTAAAACCATATTGATTCCAAAAATTGAATTCGGCCTCATATTCTGGTCTTTCTGCTCTAAAATATTAATCTCCAGAATTCAAGTTTCTTATAATAACTTGATACGCACAGCCTTTGCACTCTCTAAATATACATCTATAACTGAAACTTGCAATCCATGTGATATTCCCACATTATACAATCTTATAGTATATGCTAGGCTGAAAGAGCTTTATCGAGCGCTGTCTGATGCAAATCACCCCATGCATTTTGTGAAATCTTGGGCATTTGATTCGGCTAATATCCGGGAAACTCAAAGAAACAAGCTTGTGCCAACGCCCATTGTGTCAAAATTTTTAGAATCCGTTTTTCCTTACTGTCTGAATTGCTTTCTCATAAAACATTAGTACATGATTTAAGGGTACAGTTGATAATCTCATTTCTAATCATAAGTTACACGTTCACAAGCTCTTTCAGAGCTCAATATCTTCTACATAAATGTATAGTTTATATTTTATCATTTATATGCCCTGTTCGGATGCAAATTTTGAAATAAATAAATAAATAAAAATTTATTATAAAAATTTATTATAAAAATTAGCCAGCTTCAACTTCACTATTTAGTTTGGTTAGATTGGTGCACGGGGGCTGGAGTTGGAGGGGGCAAAATTTGTTGGAGTTAGAGGGGACAGAAAAAGGGTAAAAATATCTCAGGCTTCCGCTAATTTTCTACACCCTCCTTGGTGGATTAATTTCTTGTTTGTTTTTTTTTTTAACAACATTTGACTGATGCTTACTAATCGAATTACGTTCAATATGTTTGTTCAAACAGGATAATATTTACCAATGTGGCAGCTCTATAATTTTATCCAGGACTGTAAATGTATGTTAAAAATCTTCATTTGGAAAGTTCTCTAAAAAAAAGTACTTCTTTAAATTTTCAAGGAATGCATATTATGCTTTCTAGATTGTGTTTTTGAAATACAAGTATTAATGGTAGTGCCTCTCCCGAAATATCTCAGTCGTTTCTTTGTTAGAAATCGATTTTATACTTTCATCGAATAATAGTTATTAGTTTTTTAAAACTGGCGGAAAAAATATGGTTGCCAACGATTAAGCGAAGGTGCGGTTGCACAGTACTAGCAAACTAAGAAAAATACTAAATTAAGACAATATTATGCTCAAAGGAACGATTTGGGATGTGTTGTATAAACAATTTTGAGATGGTCAGAAGATATTAACGATAATCGGCATTACGGTTGAGAACCAACAGCAATGACAATGATCTGTGTTAGATGATTACTGGAAGCTTTTAAAAAGATTTAAATGCGCAGAATCTGGATTCAAGTTTTACCCAGAGAAAATTTCATTGTCCAAACAAATTAATGATCTTGCAATTATGTCAATTTCTTCAGACACAAAACGTTATCTTTTGCCTTGTCCTTAAATTCACTGATTTAATTTCGATATTTATTTCATTCAATTGTTTGAAATCTACATTTAAATATTACTTTAATTATCAATTTCTATAAATAGCCGAACTTCAAGAAAAAGAAAAGATAAAAGAAAGCATTTGGAACCAGTTATAAGAAAGTAGACGAACTTAAATAAAATATTTTACTTATTAATGCTTAGAAATGACAACTTACGAGTTTTCTGACCACATCCGATCTCCTTGAGGAGCAAAATCCCATTCCTCTTGGACGACTGCAATATAGTGAACTCTATCCACTGCTGAGCAGATGCTCATGAAAAGCAGTGCAATAATACCGAATGGGAAGCGGTGATCCATAGAAATCGTGAGCTCCGAACGGATGATTGATAAACATCTGAGAGTTCTCTTCTATACCATTACCATTAAATAGCTGATTAGATAGAGGATGTTAAGTTCTGGGCCCTCTCCCTCTCTTTTTTTTTTTATTCATTTTTTTTATTTTTTGATGGGCGTGAGTGTGACGAGTAAAAAATATTTTATCCTTGTCGTTGCACAATTAAAATTCTATAGAATATGAGATTTTCCCCGTTTCTCTATCCGGCAATTACCCATCAACGTGTTTCTCCGAGATTTCATTGGTAATAGATAATCAGTTTACTGTATACTTATTGAATTCCTCGATTTCTATTCAAAGGCTTTCTTCAATTAAAAATTAAGCTATAATCTTATTCACTTCAATTTGGTAGGCATATCTTGCATACGGAATTCCGCTTATTAGAATGGTTCGTGGAATAACCATATAAATCATATGCGAAAGATTTTAAGTAAAATTTTAGGAACAAATAAACAATTTCATACATGTTTAGAAAGAAGTAGCAATTAAAAGAACTATCTGGGTCATTTTAAGAGTAGTGCTTTCTACAATATTTTATCATTTTAACAGGATATATGGTTGTAATATAACTGCAATACCTTAATTTATAGTATATAAAAATACAGGAAAGCAAGATAATATAAATTAATTGAATAAAATGAAGTTGCGTGACATCCCTTGAGTCGAGTTGACCTCGAGTTGACAACCACGAGTTGACCTCCTCACGATAGTTGTAATTTGCTCAATAAGGGAAAACTTAATTGTTTAATGTAAAGACTTAAAACACTATAAATTATATATCAATTTAAATTTAAAATAAAAACTATTTCCGAAAAAAAATTCAAGTTAAATTATATAGTGGGGTAGGAGTTTACTAATTAACGTCCACTGTTAAATAACATAATTTAATAAATACACTTTAACAATGATTTTGGAATTTTTCAGATACTCAGAATTACATGACTGGATTTTGAACTGGAAATGAAATCAAATTTCACTGGGAAAATTTCTTTGCGTAATTCCCCTCAATGAATTTGAGGAAATAAGGAAAGCTACAGTGAAAATTTATCGCGATTAACACTGAAAGCTGCATAATGAGAGTATTGGCGTAATTAAATTGCAAAAATCTCAGTAAATATTAGGATTTCATTTCCTAGAGAAATTTATGATTTTTACATGCCATGAATTATTAATAAATACCATGTAGAAATTGTAATTTTCCATCAGAAGTATTCTATAATCTTAAAAATTAAATAAGAGTTAGAATTTAATGTTGAATTAAAAAAAAACATTTTAAATTTTCAGGAAAATATTCATTATCCAAGGAAATTCAAATGACAATTGGAAAATTTCTTCTGCAATGTTCACGCTTATTTTCGATGTTAACTTTGCGAATTTCTATAGCAAAATCATAATCAAAGTAATTAAAGAAACCGCAACAACATTGACACGAATTAATTGTAAACATTTCCAAGTCTTTATTTACTTATATAGGGAGGGAAGGAAAAGAGAAAAATTAATTTATTACTAGGGACACTAAACCATCCTCCAATGAAATTTCCACCAAAATCAATTCAGTATTATTTATTACGAAGGAAGAAAAAAAAACACCTCATGTCCACATAGAAAGAATTTTAATGCACCGTATACGTATTTCGGTCACCTTGTCAGCGGAAAACGATGGCCATAAGGTGACCGAATTGCGTATACGGTGCATTAAAAAATTTTCTGTGTGGACAAGAGATGTTTTTTTTTCTTCCTTCATTACAACTATCCACAGTTGCGTGGTATTTTATTATCAATTACAGTTCATATGTAAATTAGTTTAAGTTTAAAATTTACTTTTCGAAATGAAGAATTTTTATGAATCCATAGTTTATTTTACCATAGAGTTTGTTAATTATTAGGAAACGAATTTTAACTAACATTCGAACAAAAAGTTCTAATATTAATAAAAATAACAAGATTTATAGAGGAAATTATGACACTAATTTCTTTTTAAAATGACGGATAATAAAGGCAATATTTTTAATCTCTAACGTCACATCCTCCCTTTATTCATTTCCATGGAGAACAAAATAATCCGTTCGCTTTTTATTACTTACACAGACAATGGCCTAGGCGATTTGTATGCCACGTCGTTTATTCGTTAGCTTCATGTGGGATTAATGAAATTAAATAATCATAGTGTTTGCGAAGATAATAATATACTGTGTTACAGCTTTCCTTTCTATTCAGAATGAGAATCTACATGCCTACTTGAATACAAATAATTGAAGATTGGTGCATATGTATAATATTAAGAGATATAATGTTTAATTAACGAAAAAAGATGATTTTAAATAATTTAGCAAAATTAAATACGTTTCTTTTTTAAAAGAAATAAATATAATTTAAATCTATGTATGTTAGGATAGAATAATCAAATAATGTAAAATTTTCATTAGACTAACTGTCACTTTTATATAAAGGTTTTTCTTTCCTCTCTGTTCTCTGGTGAAAATAAAATTTATTGAAGTCCACATTTTTTTGATGTTGAACACCAAGCGTTCTCCTTAAACATATACACATTTGTTGTAATATAAGAAGAAAATCTGTATATGCATAATAAGAAGATAAAATGGACATCATCCGAAAGTGTAGACTAGAGACTTTCAATAAGGAGACATGTCATTTACTTAATTTTCAAGTAATACGGACTCTTAGGTGTTTTATTGGATATGTTCAGATGGCGCTGTAACGACGACGACGACGTCATAGTTTCGATTATAAGTTTCGCTAGATGTTCAAAGTTCAGCAACGATCAAATCGACGAGCGAAAACCATCATAGAACTTGTCAGATTGTTTTACTAAGGCATGTCTGGTCAGCGGTGTGCTGCAAAATTTTGTGGTATAAAGCACCTTTCGTTCTTTAGATTTCAAACAGAGCCTGAGAGGTACGTTTATTTACAGTAAATATCTTATTTATAAATTGTTAACTTCCATAGTGCCTAACAACAATCCAACCTTCATTTTTTCCAACAAACGAAAAAACACTGATTGTTAAAATTCAATATATTGTTAAACGCCAAAAATATATTGTCATCTTAATTTTTACTTCCTTGTACTAAGTAAAGGAAGTATTGTAATCGCGAAAAATTTCGGTTTTCAGATTTCAATGGAAATATACATTTTGACCATCCCTGAATCCATTTTGACTAGTTTCGGCGTGACGTCTGTACGTACGTATGTATCTCGCATAACTCAAAAACGATTAGCTGTGGAATGTTGAAATTTTATAGTTAGGACTGTTGTACCATCTAGTTGTGCACCTCCCCTTTTCATTGTAATCGACTGGGCCAAAAATGTGTATTTGTGGTCTCCACAATAGATTTTCTTACATGTCTATGGAGTTTTATTTGTGTGGAGCAATTTGTGACGTCGGCGTTTGGACAGCGTATAGTCGTGACCGCCGAGAGAGAAGGCCTTCTGTCACGGTCCTTCCGCAAGCATTACAAGACTAGATACTTTTATAATACGCGAAAGGCCGTGACGTCAAATCAGAACGCCCACCAGCAAGGAGAGGGCTCGCTCCTAACCAAGGCTTTTTCTATACGAAAAAGCCTTGCTCCTAACGAAGGAGGACGAGAGAGACGAAACTCGAAAGGAAAGAGTAGAAGAAGCGGAAGTGATAGCCACAAGGAAAGATGGCGTGAGTACGATGAACACCGAGGCCAACGATATAACGGGCCCCAGCCAACGCCTCCTAGAGAGAAGGCCCGCGGACCAAAGGTGTATGCATTGTTACATCATCATCAAGCGGCCAAATTTAGGGCTTATTATTGGTAGAAATACGATAACAATAGCCGCTTGATGGTGATGTAACAATGTATACACCTTTTGTCCGCAGGCCTTCTCTATAGGAGGTGTTGCCCCAGCCAACGCCTCCTATAAAGAAAGCCTCAGCACTGAAACGTCATACATTGTTACATCATCATAGGTCGACCAAATTTAGAGCTTATTATTGGTAGAAATGCGGTTAACAAAGGACGAAGTATGATGATGTAACAATGTATGACGTTTCAGTGCTGAGGCTTTCTTTATAGGAGGCGTTGCCCCAGCGCGGAAGAGTCACCTGACCATCTTAGTCCGAGTATCAATGTAATCTCCTTTGTTTCTATCTTGGATTTTAACAATAAGTATTTTTTCGTTTGTTGGAAATAATGAAGGTTGGATTGTTGGCCGGACTAAGATGGTCAGGTGACTTTTCCGCGCTGGGGCCCATTATATCGTTGGCCCCGGATGAACACGTACCGCATATCACGTGATAAAAATGAAAACATATAGAAACGTAAGAAGCGTTTGCAAAAGTTCAACGTCGACTGCAATGTGATAAAAGAAGAGCGACAGATTTTTCAACATGTGCCGACTCCAATACGAACTGTAACTATGTGTCTTACGTGAGCGATCTTGGAGAGACGCGAGCGAGCGGACGAATTGAGAGGGAAAGTGAGCGAAGGAAAGAGAAGCGGACAGTGTGTCTTACGTGAGCGAAACATGAGAGCGAATTCAGTGCGGCGATCTAAAAAGGTATTACAGTGAGATCAATCAGATTATTTTCTGTCAGTCATGCTATCTGTCATTTTCTGCTAATGGAAACTCCTTATGTAAAATTATTAGAAACGAAGAAGAAAAAATGTTTATTTTATTTTACTTTTTTATATTATTTTATTTCTCCGCATCAAGAAAACCTATCCAAAATCACCAAGGCATAATTTGTATTTGGATTTTTGCTGGCGCTTAACCCTCTTTATTTGTGGAGAATTAATTAAGATAAATAATTAATGATACAGCCTGCTATGAATTAACTGAATACATATCTTTTCACATGTCAAAAAACAGCTATGTTGTTGCCTTATTTTTAGACTACGCCAAAGCCTTCGACTCCGTGTCTCACCAACTTCTAATTCACAAATTAACCTCATTCTTCAATATCCGCGGCCCCCCACTTAACTGGCTCATCGACTTTCTTACTGATCGTTCCTATTATCTAACCTCCTATGATATTTCGTCTTCATTACTGATTCGCAATATAGGTGTCCCACAAGGCTCTATCCTTTCACCATTATTATTTAACCTCTTTATCAACGACTTGGCTTCAACACTTGCCTCCTCAAACTTAATCTTATATGCCGACGATGCAACCTTGCTGTTTGCCGACCCTAGTATTGCAACTCTTACCACTAATATTAATCAAACTTTATCTAACTTAAGCAACTGGAACTCAACCAACTCGCTTACCTTAAACCTCAACAAAACAAAATACATGCTATTTTTCCAACGAAATAAGCTAAATGTTCCCACAGATTTGCCTATTTACTATAATTCACACTTATTACTAGCCACAAATACTTTTAAATACTTAGGAATCCATTTGACACATGATCTTACCTGGGACTTACATACAAATATTCTTTTAACCAAACTTAATAAAAGACAAGGAATAATATCTCATCTCCGCTTTCTTCCCTCCTATATACTAATCCTTCTTTACAACTCATTAATACACTCGGCCCTCTGCTACGGAGTCCAATTTTGGGGATCCGCTACGAATGCCAATCTCTTACGCCTTTATCGTTTGCAAAAATGGTTTCTAAGAACCTTGCTTAACATCCAATTGCCTAACTCTGTTTCCCATTATTTCGAACTCCTGGGCATTCCAACCATCTATCAAATTTATATTATTCAACTTTGCCTATTCGTTTACAAAATTATTAACCTTCAATTAATTCTTTCTACTCCTTTTGAAATATGTCATCAACAAAACATTCACTCCTATCCCACCCGATTGTCACACCTAATTAGACTCCCTTTTACCAGAAATAACTACCAACGCCGTTGCATCTCCTTTATCGGCGTCAAATGGTGGGGCAATCTACCTGAACATATCCGATTATCTCCCACAAGTGCAACTTTTAAAAAATTATTGAAATATTCGCTCCTATCTAATAAAATATCTACTAACCCCTACTAAAACTTTTTACAATTTACAATTATCCCTATATATAACCCAACTTCTTTTAAAGATTCTTTATATCTCATACATTTTCCTACCGATACTTAACTACTAAACCCTCATCCATCTTAACTCCATCACGAACTACCATATAAATTACAATTGTTATTTGTTTTCTTTTTTTAAAAAAAAATGATACATAATACCAATCCTTTACTATAAATTAATACTTAAGATCTGTTATACAATTACCCCACCGGAGACCTCACACGTCGGCCAGCTGGCCATACAGGCTCCGGTCAGGGCTGTCTGTAAATCAATTCTAAAGAAATAAAGAAATAAAGAAATAAAGAAAATAAAGAAAATAAACCTCCCCTTTGAGAAGTCAAAACCGCCTTTGAAAAATTCCTGCAAATGGGCTTGATGCCACGCTACTCTATTCTAAATAAAGTTCTATTCTAAATAAATAATAAGCACTCTCCCCATGTCATCCAACTCAAGTATTGACCTAATGTTGAAGAATTGACCCTATTATTATTATTATTATTATTATTATAATCAAGTAGCAAATTAATTTTTTCGAATTACTGTAATAGATGTGCCTTCAAAGCAATTTTTTAGAATCAATTTTAATGAAGTTTTTCAAGCACAAATTTAATCTTATGAACAATTTTTCAATTTCTATTTCACGTAATTAATTTTTAATTTTCATTCTCGATAGTTTAAAAGATGGTTATGTTAATCTTTATTCCTTTGATCCCACAGATATGGTCTTTTCTGTACGCAGGAAATCAAGTTTCCCTCGACCATTATGGCAGGCATCGCTTCGTTCGCGTGAAAAAAACAAACTGGTTTGTTCTCTTCGCGCCCGCCTCTTTGCCGCCTCAACCTCTCGCCGCTAGGATTCGCTCACGTAAGACACTGTCACAGGAATAATGCTTTTGTTATTTTCGCTGCGATCCGCTTCGCTCCAAGTTCGCTCACGTAAGACACAGCGTAATGGTGGATTTCCATGTGCGCGCTTTCTGCCTGAAAAACAGCGCTGACAAACGCGTACTGCCGAATCTAGAAGTATCAAAGCAGCGAGACAGTTTTGGCAGCACGCGTTCTATCGACAGCGTGTTTCCATGTAAGCAGCTGTGCACATGCGCACTACACTTCACTACGCCTCAAACATGTTACAAATCATGGCGGCCATTCAGGCACGTTTCTTTGTGTTCGTGTCGATGTTTCTCCCAGCATATAAGTAATATATCAATCAAAATATATTCAATGACTATGTAGAATTGATGGATATTATATACGAGTTTTGGTTTCGTAGAAGAGAAGTGCATTAGCGTTTTCATGTTCACGATAAGAGACCTAGCGAAAGCTTCGGCATTCGGTTCAGGTCTATTTCTAGGCCTAACCACAGCGTAGCGTAAACGTTGTAGAAGAATAAAACTATTATAAATTACATTAGATATATGTGGATATTTAAGTGAACGCAAAAAAGAATGCACGTAATGCAATTATTTTCGAATAGGTTTTACGTTAAAATTTTTATTTTAAATAACAAGACGTTCTACGATCGTGAACGACGTGGTGCCGATGGTTTCAATCCCGGGAGTTGTTGGTTCTTTTGCCGTCGTTCGCTAGGCCAGGCCCGGTGGCGAAGTGTAAACAAGCTCCTGCTGAAAATTACACTGGAGACACAGACATAAATTAGTAGCACAAGTACCATATTAGTGATCTGTGACATGTATATTAAAACGAATATAGAAAGAATGCACACAACTTTATTTTCGGGCAGAATTTTATATTTTTTATTTGAACCAATAAAAGATGACTTGTAAACGGGGTGTTTTAAATGTGTAGGCCTATTTTTAAAATCCAGCCAGGGAAGAACGTTAATCCCTTATTAACCTTATTCCCTGATCCAGCCCTTTGTGCGCGTCGGTGAAATATTTTTTTTTTTTTTTTTTATTTATTAATTTCATTTAAATAATTATATATATATATATATAATTAGACACAATAAAGAAAATGTATCATGTGCCTTTTATATAAGCTTAAACACTGTTGAAGTTTATCTGCCTTCTCGGGCTACTAGATCAAGTTCGATGGTGATCTATGATTATCCATGATAATCCAAAAATCCACCAAAGAAGCTATATTAACAGTATTATTGTTGTATTTATTGACTGACCTTTATGAAATATTTTAATAAAGAAATATTCTGATAGTCGATGCATCGACGCTCAATTTTACAAAACAAATGAAGCTCTTTTAACATCCTTCTTTTTAATTAAGTTAAAAATAAATAAATAAATAAATAAATAAATACCTAAGTAAATAAGTAAAATTTTAGTTCAATAAAAATATATTTTTATATATTATTCTATATAGAAGAATCCAAAAAATAATCTGGTAGTTACAACAGAGTGAAAGGTTTTCAAGCGTAGAATCAGAGATGGATGAAGGGGGGGGATTTTCATCTGTTCTTGGTAGAATCCTATCAATGACGTCATTTTCTGCCCAAATCGGCAGCAAAAGTTGAACTGGTTCTACTTTGAAATTCTGCCGAAATTCGCAGTGCGTCTAAGCGCGCTGCTTTTGTGTTTCCGTATAATCAGCTAAACAAGGGCAGCGAAATTGGTAGAAACTGCCGATATGGGCAGAAAATGACGTCATTTGACGCGTTGACGCGCACATGGAAATCCCACTTAACACTGCAACTACGACATCTCGTTCATTTTCCCTTCCAGCTCCGACGCGAGAGCGAAGGCACGTTAAAGGCTGGTTTCCATTTAGCGTCGGTTCGGCGTGGGTTAGGCGTCTGCGTCTTTTTTTGGAATTTTTGAAAAACGCATTCGTTTTCCAATTAGCGACTGTTAAGCGTCTGCGTCGGTTCGGCGTCGGTCCGGCGTGGGTCACGCGTCGTTTCAAGATCTGGCATGGCTAGATTTTTAGGCGTCTTTTTGATCTAGCCAATCAGGTGCGATCTACTTCGCTATGGATTCTGGGTAGTTGTCTTCGCCGATTCAGACGGAGAATCATGGCTGCCGTAGCTGCTGTTCGCCGACACGGGTTCTCGCGATTTTTCCCTCGTGAATTTATTAATAAACAGGTTATAAAAATTTCGAGAATCATTTATTTATTAAGTAAAAATGATATAGTAATAAATTCAAAGCGTGAACTTGACCGGAGTGGTTGATATCTTCTTTTTCCATCACCTTGAGAGATCGACAATTGTTTGCAGCGACTCGACCAATCAGATCAGACCAGATGCAGGATAACTGTTGAAAGTCGCTAAATGGAAAACGACCGCGCTCGCGTGCTAATCAGGGCGCGTCTCACAGACGACGATTGCAAAAAGGACGCCGACGCTGAACCGACGCTAAATGGAAACCAGCCTTAACGGGAGAAGCCATTGCCAGCGTAGAAGAATCCACGACGTACGGCATATTTCCTTGGGGACTGAACGCGTACTTAACAAGCGACTTGGGCATCATTCAAGGGACTGAATTATGCGGACCTATGTATCAAGCGAATCAACGATAACGGTAAGCCTCATTTTATCAGTCACCTACAACGATATTAAATGAGTAGATCGCTCATGAGCTGCTTTCAGCGCCACCAACGCGTCCCCATTTGAAAGCCTGTCGGCCATTGCTTTGGTTGGCAAAAAATGGCCTTCATCGTATGTTTACGTTTGAAGTTAGCGTAGACAAACACAGTAAAACTCAATGCCGATTTCTTGTCCAGCTTTAAACTGTAGTAATAGATATATTAAAGGTTCACCACTGACCTTTCACAGGTGTGTTTTTATCTTTCTGCGTCTTAGAATGTTTTTATCATGTAAAAATCCTGGTCGTGGTTGTTGATACATAAAAGATGTCGATATTCAACAGGAGACGTTAAAGAGAGATCGAATAATTAATGTTTTAATGCTAATCCTAATTGTTTGTAAGCTTTCACAGCAATATTTTTTAAGTAAACAAACTAGAGTCTCCAAATATTACTTTATCATTTTAATTCATTTAATGCATTCCGTGTAAAGGTTTATTTATTAAAATGTGTATAGCTCTAAAGCGAAGTCACGAATGGATGATTTAAAAAAAAAAAAAAAAAAAAAAAAAGAGACGTTAAATGAATGACATTGAATGAATTTATTAACTCTTTTTAGTTTGTGTAGTGAAAAAATTACGCTGTGGACGCTTACAAACAATTATTGATAATTATTTCTGTAATTCACGGTGCTGACATGGTCTTTACCGCACTGAGATTCGATCTCTCTTTAACGTCTCCTGTATTCAACCATGTTACCATCGTTTCAGTGATACCAGAGTGATTGTTTAGAGGTATTTATGAAATTATATACCGCATTTACTATATTAAAAAGCATCTAAATTTGGGAGAGGTTGCTTAAGAAATTTCAGACTACAAGCACGATGTTGGTGATGTGGGGGGGGGGGTGGTTTTTCAGTTGGGGGGGGGGGGTCTAGAAATTTTGGCGTCGACTACAAAGGTCATTTTGCGCCTTTTACACAAGTTATAACAGTACGCAGCCCGGGACAAACACAAACATCCATGCCCACGGCGGGATTCGAACCCGCAGCCAGGCGGACTCGAGAACTAGAAAGCCTACGCCCTAGCCCTCTCGGCCACCTGGCCGGCGCTTTCTCAGTTGGCGACAAAGCGGATATATAGTAATGGCGCTTTGGCTGACGATGTTGTTCTGCCAACCACAGTAATGGCGCCTACACTAACAATAGAGATTAGTTCCACTTTTCGCCTCCTTCAAATTGCCCCAAAGATGGCGGCCACATAAGCGATCTACTCGGAGCAATGACGTATATTAAAGATAGACTCCGAATCCTATTGTTGTAACTTGAAGCAAATTGGGAAGCTCCATGCCCAGAACTGTCATGGCCGAAAGTGAGTGAAGATGATGCAAAACTCATGGCTAAACACAAGAGTAGCTGATTAATAATTCTTTCACACGCCGATCACGGAGTGATAAGTTTATCTTTTCGTTTACTTTGTATTTGAAGTATTTTATTATATTTGATAAACAATTTTTCGATCATGGTTTCAATTTCTATTTCGTTTCGATTGTCTTTCAGTTACGTATTTTTGATTTATTTTTGTGGAAAATGATTCCTGATCCTTTTTCTTGTTTGTTTGTACAGTTGTACGCAGTTTAACTTTGAGGAATGGTTTTGAATTAATTATTCCTCAGCCCCAAAAACAAAGCAGCCAGACAGCTAATTACTCCACGGCTCACTCCTGCCCAGAACTATCATGGCTCAATTTGCTTCACTTTTTGCCGCTGTTAACAATAGGATTCGGAGTCTATCTTTAATATACGTCATTGACTCGGAGAGTGTTAGTTCATTCCGTCCAGAAGGCGATGACGTCATCTCCTCTCTGAGCGGCAGCGCGCGCGCATCAAGTTGCTCAATGCTCCGCTCCCTCTCAGCTCAGCTCATCGAGGAGGAGATAGAAGTAAGGCGCTCAATTCAAAAGTGAGAGTTTGTGGATTTTAGTATCCAAAATACTTTCCCATAAATAACTATTTTATCATAAGGGTGTTTAATAGATTAAACTAATCGTATTGTATATGATGTATTAGTAAAGATTCTGTAATACATGTAGATTCCTTGTTATGTTTTAAGTCTGACGAGTTTTATCCCTCGAAAGCGATCACCCGAAATAAAAACACTTTATTTTAGTATTTTTATTAAAAAATATAAGAGGCCACAGTAATAATTAGTAAATTCACTTCTTCAGTTGATCATTTGAAAAAGATGGTTGAGGAAAAGAAAACTACAGATGAAATTCACCTTCCGAAGATGGATGAGTTTGATGAAGGGGGTGGAAGTGAGGCGCTCCTCCGTGAATTAGAGTTCAAAAGCGCTGAAGAGATGGACATCGCTCTAAAGGAACATTGCAAAGCCACTGGCACCAACTTCTGTTCGCCTAAATGTTCCAACGGGCAACTCGGAAACTTAGGCAAGAAATATATATTTTTTAACGCATATTAAAATTCTTCAAACCTTTTCTTCCTTCATATTTTTGGGGGAGATCATAATTCCATAGATTTCAGAAATTATTTATGAAAATAATCATGTAAATAATTATGTAAATAATTTGTGTACTGTATTCTTTGTATAATAAATCTGTATCTACATATTATCTACATAGAGGTATTAGATACACAACAGGATAATGGGGTATTCTATGTAGATATTCTGTTCTATTCTATTCTATTCACTGTACATACATGTGGAATGCATGCACCTAATAATGCCCTTTCCTGTCTGGAATAGTACTGGAACCTAATCACAATCACAAAGTGTACTGGCGATTAAATAAATCAAAACTAGTGCCATATATCATATTAAATAGGAAGAGCTTAGACTGCAAGCATGGACCTGATAGAAACAAGTATCAAAAGGCCAAGTATCAGAAACAGAAAGCTGTTCGACAGATAGTGCGAACGAAATTTTCAATTGAGTTACTCTAATCGAGGTTAATTATTGTTGGTGTTGGTTAATTATTTCCAATTAGGCAAATGAGCATGCACAGATACGAAACAGGTTTTTAGTTCAATATACGAAGAGGCTTGACTGTTCAGCATAAGGGAAATTGTGCAGTTTCAATGTCACGAGGTGAGCTCATTGTTTTTATAAGAATTATGTTTTCATGCTAACATATGGTAATTATTATTATCGGTAAGATTTTACATACAAGTTACCCTTTGTGCAACCGTTGACTGTTTCATCCTCATCGCAAGTT
>JAHWFO010074832.1:42637-68901 GCA_023313115.1 Rhysida immarginata | reverse complement strand
CATATTAAAGGGATGGAACCCGGATTGGAAATGCAGAACGTGGATCACTGATTTTTCTGAAACGGAGATCAATGCATTGGAGCAATGTTTTCCAGGTACCCGGATGTTTCAGTTGATATAAAATGACCCGGATGTGTTCAAACAGATTTATGATTTGGTAATTTTGTTTAATTCTTATACTTCCTTCATAACGTTTCAGAAGTCTGTTTCAGATTCTCGTGTCCTGTTGTGCTGCTTCCATAGAGAGCAGTCATGGCTTCGTTGGGTTCGGAAAGCATCAAATGGTGTTTCAGATTATGCAACTGAAGTCTTACAGGCTCTACGTACAACAGCAAATTCAGTAACAAAATAGGAATTTGTACAGAAGTTGAGGAAATTTGAATTGTCCACTCTCTGGAAAAAGCTGCCAACATTACAGATGTACTTGAAGAAGAAATGGCTTCCTCACCATGAGGTTTGTTAGCGGTATTCTGCCTATTTATTTTGTAAAGGGTGCATATATTACGCATATTAAACAGAAGAAAAATTCTACTTGGCGATGGGTTTTGGCATTTCGAAGGGATCGTTGGCTAACCGGTGTTAATACTAATAATGGTATTGAAAATAAGAACAAGATTTTCAAAGCGGCATTCAACAATGAGAGGACTAGAAAAGGACTTGTTCAATTCTCTACTATGGTGGACAACCCTTTTAACAAGTTTTTGCCATCCCTTGTTACACAGCAAGATATTTGATTTGCTTGACTTGCTGTTATTCCAAATGTTAATTGTCACATTATCTCCTCACTGTATCATTAAAACTATCTAGTCTACATAACTCTGATACTGAATTGGAAACTCTAAGTGAATGATTACTTGTATCAGGCGTGTGATTTTCTTGTTTTGTTTTTCCTGCAGTTATCGAGAAGAAAATCTGAAGTATTCGAGCGATAGCCGAAAGTACAACCCACTGGTTCCAACATATCTCTGGAACAGACCCAAACATTACATAGACGAAATCTTGGAAGCCATCAAAAGGTCATCGGAATACTCCCGTAACCACATCATCATAAGCGATGGAAGCTTTCGCGTTAAGTCAGAGTCAGAAGACAAGTGGCATTGTGTGTATTTCGGATCAAACGCCGAATTGCCATCATGCACCTGCTTGTCATTCATTCACAACGGGCAGACTCTATGCAAGCACTTTTTTGCTATCTTTCAGTGCTTTGAAGAATATGGGTGGGACTCGCTTAGCCCATTGTATATGAAGTCTGTGTTAATTACCTTGGATGAGTATTATATAAAACCATTGCAAATCACCAGTGGCTACTCACATATTGCTGGTATTGGCTTACTTTCGGTATTGTTTAAAATAATATTTTCTATGCATCTGTATAACTAGTACTCAAAAACATTTCTATTTTTTATTTTCAGAATCAGAACCTATCCTTCAGGACGAAGCTTCTTGCTTAACATCAAAGGATGAAAGCAACCAGAAGGATAGTTTTAATATCAAAGTACGTGCTGCACGGTGTCGAGAAATCTTCAAGGAACTTACAGACATGGCATTTCTTATAAAAGATGATGATCTTATAAGCAGGATGGAAACTGGAGCATTGCTTTTAAAGCATGAGTGTGAAAGTAGGTTGCCGAAGATGAATGGACTGGTTGTTTTGCCAACTACGAAGCAAACAACAGGCGAATTGCCTGCACAGAAGAAACGTAAAATTTCAACAGCCAACTTGCCAAAGCCAACTCGAAAATCGAAGTTACCATCAACAATTACACAATTTGAAAATTTGAAGGCAATTGAAACAGCAGACAGGATGCTTGAAGGCCTGATTAAGCTGCCGACCACTTTATACCATGTCACAGATCAACTGCTTTAGGAGACATCACAAATGTTGAATTAACTTATCGTTGGTGAAAACTAGTAACAGGAAAAAAACAGACAATCCACAAAATTATTTTCATATCACATACGTACATTTCGACGACAAAGTCGTCATCATCAGCGTGATGACAATTTATTACAAAATAATCATATCAATTTTGTAATAAATTGTTATCACGCTGATAATGACGACTTTGTCATCGAAATGTACATACGTGCTATGAAAATAATTTTGCGATGTGTGGGGTTTTTCTTGTTATTCGTTTTCACGATATGTTAGTCTCCAATTTTTTGGTTCCATTGGAATATTTTAACTTAACCTTGGATGAACCCATAACTTAAGAGAAGTAAAAACTTTTAATTTTGTATTTTATAAAACGGGTTTTTGTGTTAATTTAGACATTTTTTTTATCTGATCCTCATATGAATTTTAAAATAAAAAAAGTTTGTTTTCAGAATAATAACAAGCGTCAGTGAAAATGTTTCTTTTTAATAAATTACACATAATAAAAACAATTCAGTCTATATATGCTTTTGAAAGTGCTTCTGTTTACATAATTGTCACAACTTCGCAAACTTAATGAAAAATTGCCATTTTTTCCCCTTAATGTTCAGCAGAATTAATAAATTGCTTATATAACTCACATTTTCTGCACGGATAATCTTGTCAGTAAATATTAAGTAAAATTTTATGATTCTTATGATTTAACTTTTCAAGGATAAAACTCGTTAGACTGAACCAGAACTTTTTTTTTGTTACTATTACACAGTATACGTTGGAGTTAGGTTAATATAATAACCACCCTTATGGTAAAATAGTTATTAATTGGATAATATATTGGATACAAAATTTCTGAACAAACTCATGTTTAAACGGAGCGCCTCACCCATCACCCTCATCTGTCTTCAGAAGTTCTTCAAATGGTGAATTAATAATAGTTATTGCGCGCTTTTTTAATAAAAACATTTAAAAATAAATTGAAATGGTTGAACGGTACATTCCCACAGGCTTCCCACTTTGACATGAAAAGAGAAAAAAAAAATGAAACAAAATATTTGGGGAGAGGGAGATAAAAATCTTTATAACTCAAGAATGCTAATCAGAGTCAAACAGTTCATTGACAAATATTCGTCTCAGAGAAAGGAGTCTGTAAATGTCGAATTTATTGGCTTTGGTTCGCATACTAGCCATAACCACAACTCTCGGAGGGGTTAGCTGCACAAATTGGTCGCATACGTACAGACGGAATTTTTTTTTATTATTGATCACATACATACATATTTACAGACCAAGAACAGATGAAGGGGTGACAGACAGAATTATCCATCGCTCGAAGGATAAAGCTCGTCACATTCAAAACAGAAAAGGGAAACTTTACTAATACATCATATACAATAGGATTTAGTTTAATCTATTAAACACGCGTTTTGAACTGAGCGCTTTACTTCTATCTCCTCCTCGATGAGCTGAGCTGAGACGGAGCGGAGCATTGAGCAACTTGATGCGCGCGCGCGCTGCCGCTCAGAGAGGAGATGACGTCATCGCCTTCTGGACGGAATGAACTAACACTCTCCATCTACTCATTTCATATCGTTGGTCACCTACACGCGAGCCGTGACTAGCAGCTAATTCTCGAATTCCTCCGACCAATCAGAAACAAACGTACGTGTTGCGCCCTCTTTTGTCGGTCTTTGCAGAGGCTTAATATCTCAAAGGCCATGATGTAAGATGAGCAGCGATTCAAAGCGTATTTTCTGATGATCTGAGTGAAATGTTTAAACTATAAAGATATAGGGATGCAACATCGAATCAAAACATCGATGTTTTTCTGTAGTAGTATTTTCAGTAGATTATTCAATTACAAAAACAACGTTAAATGAATATAGTTTCAATTGCAACACAAAACAAAATAGTTTCAATTGCAAGAACGATAATTTCAATTGCTACTGGCGGACTCAGTGAAGTTATTTCAGAAACATCGGAATAAAATCTTCGATAACATCGGAAGGAAAACATAGATACATCGTAACAATTATATCGATGTTTAAAAAAATGTAATCTCTTGCATCTCTAGTATAAACCACTGCTAATGCTAGAGAAAATGAGTTTTGCCATTTAATATTACTAGTATTAATCAGTTTCTACCCTATCTAACCATAGCGTAATCTGGCTAGCTTGATTTTTTTGATTAAAACTTTCAAAAACAAGAATAAAGTGAAAAAAAAAATCATTCAATGACGAATTTACAACATTACGTAATTTAATAAAATAATTTTACTAAAAGAATTTCTCTTTCAGTTTTATTTGTCTAATTTTTAGTATTTCGTTTTTATCTTGTTTAGTGCAACTTTGCACTTTTGTGTAATTTTTTTTGTGTAACGGAAATTTGTTTTCGATTTGTTAACACTTGTTTTCTTGCACTACGTAAATGAAAAGAAGAGTTTTATTTTTTTTTTCAAGATAAAAATCATCAAAGACAATTCCTAATTATAGTTTAGATTTCATTCATTATCGGTTAGGTGACAAAAAAATCGAATCTAATATCTTAAAATTGTAGATAAAATTTTTATCATCTTTTTTGCATATCCCTATACGAGTGATATAAAAATTATTTATTTTGATATTTAAAATTATACAGATGTTCAGTAGTAATATAAAGTTATTATTACAGGAGAAGAAATACATAAATTTAGAATTAAACTCAGGTAAACCAAAACATGATGACAGAGGTGATGAATAATGAATTTCAGGGTATGGTCAAAAATGGTGAGCTGTCTATGAGAAAATTATAAGTGACTGAATTGAACGAACTTCTTCAATGATTATATAAATGACTTAATCAATATATTCTTTAAATCTACAAAGCCTTCTTAAAACAACGTACTGAATCAATCGAAAGTTTCCAGCTCCTAATATATTCTTTTAAACATTGTCACCGAATATGACTGCTCACTGCTGCCAAATAAATGTCTTATTTAAAATTGCTTAAAAATCTCGGTTTTTAGAATTAAATTCAAATGAAAGCATCTTAAAATTTTTTCAACAAATTTATATTAATCTGCATTAAAATTAATATAAAATGAAAGTCATTTACTTAACTAAATAAGAAAATGATATTGTTTATATATGATTAGATAAATGTTCTACAATGTAGTCAACGGTATCATTTATATTAATTATAATTATACCTAACATTACCTAAATTGTCTAATTTTATGGATAATATGAATTTATGGAACAACTAATTATGCAAAAATTATTAAATCTGACAGGTCAAAATATGAAAAATGAAGTAATAAAAATTTCTTTTTTTTTCCCTCCTATTTAAAATAACGAAAAGTTCAACTTGCTTAAAAATCGTCGAATTTCAAGTAAAATCGTTATTAAAAAATAAACAGAACTTTTAATTACTTAGCGTTTCATTTAGACGTTTATTCAAAATAAAAATTAACACAGGCTATAAATTAAGTATATTTTATTATAAATGCTATATAAAATTTCAAAATTTATAAAATTTATGCAATATTTGTAATAATTTTAACTTCATTGGATTTTCTTATGAATTTACACGACTTTATAGCTAATATTTTCCTCATATATTGGCTTTATACTTCATTATTATTATAAACATTGATTATGTTTATTTATTATTAATATTTTGTTCAAAGCCATTATTATTACAGCAGTTTTATTATTTGTAATAAATTGTAATTTTCCCAAGTTTGTAGCACTAATTGTAATATCTGCGATATGATTACATGAAATACACTAAAAAGAGCGACGCGAGCAGTACAGAATGAGTAAAATTGCTTGGGGAGAAGGGGAGGATGGAGGCATCGAAACGCATCACGCATGTGATCTATTATAGTCGGATATATAGTCAGATATATTTAAAGGAATGAAATGTGGCGTTTCTTGAATTGCAAATTGTCGGCGTCATTCATAATATTCATTGTATCTCATATTAGCTGCTCGATGCGAAGATAAAAATGCTTAACGTGTAGCATTTCTATACGATGCAAAGCGAGTTCGCCATGTTGGCTCCTCGACGTTTCTCTCAAATTGGAATGGAAATCTGAAACTGAAACCTGTTTTTCCTTTTGACGCTTATGATTGGTCGGAGGAATTCAAGAAATAGCCGCTGGTGAGCCGTGGAGCCATTAACGTTCATTAATAAGCCTAACCAGACATTGCTATCACAATAACTCTTCGGTTAAATTAATTACGACTGTGCTGTTCGTTGAAACTAAGAAACTGGAAAGTCACCAGAATCACGTTTTTCTATTAACGACTTGGATAAATAAGCTAGTACTTTCTATTTAACCACTAGGCCTAACCACATCATTGTCAAGCGAACTATTCGCGCCATTAAGCAATTTATCTGATTGCGTCATCGGTTTTGAATCTTTTAAATTAACTGTAGTCCGTACCGTACTACGAGTGCTATTTCAACTTGGAACAAGTTTAATTAATTGTCTTTCTCTACATTCTCTATTATGAGCTCCACGCAACGTCAACTAATAGTCCTATCTAACGAGTAATTTGGAAGCTTCAAATTATAAGTGCTCCTCAGTGTAATCCCATCGTTGCAGTCTAACATGGGCTTTGTATTTCTATGGTGAATTGAATTTTTATAACGCTAACATTCAGCTTTATAACATTACAGTGAACTCAACTGACAATTCATTTATTTCTTTTATTTAAGTTATTCTATGCATGGTATTGTAACGAGCTGTTCCAATAAAAGGACAATGCATTTTATAGAATACCTATCCCTCCCTTTATTTCTGTCCTTTGAAACACAATCGTTTCCACTGCACGTGACACCTTCGCATTGAAACTTAATACATTGTTGGTTGAAATACGAATAACAATGCACTATCTATGATTATGTAACAATGAATTACGTTTCAATGTGGAGTCCTTCTCTCTCTGTGATTTTTATGATTTTAATAGTTCTTTCTGTAGCCTTTACCGAAGGCATTGTTAAAATCTTTGCAGACACGGTCATGTAAACAAAGGTTTCGTTTCCTTTTGCATATTGTTGCGCTGTCGTTAATTTAAACTAGTGATGTCCGTTGGATCCGGATCTGATAATATCCGGATTCGGATCTAGAAATATCCGGATCCGGATCTCGGATATCGGATCTAGAAATATCCGGATCCGGATCTCGGATCCAGATTTCGGATATCGGATCCTCTCGCTGGATGCGTATTAAGACTAATTAGGACTTAAGAGGACTAGGCTATCACTTAATAAAAGCTTTTATAAACTGCTTTCAGAAAAAGTTTGCATATACACAATTTCCTGACTAGGATCCGATTTTCGGATCTCGGATCCAAGATCCGGATCTCAGATCTCGCATCCAAGATCCGGATCAGAGATCTCGGATCCAAGTTCCGGATCTCGGATTTCTGACCAACATCCGGTTCTCGGATCTCGGACCTAGGTCCGAAAAAAAGATCCGGATATCCGGATCTTGAAATCACTAATTTAAACTTTGTTTCTACTTTGTTTTGTTGTGCTGAATGTTATTTATTTATTTATTTATTTATTTATTTATTTATTTAGATTAGGATAAATGGATTACATCAATGCCCGCGGGAACCAGTATCAGAGATCCTTAATACTAACGAGATATAACGTAACACATTTTCCATTGTTGCCTTTGTAATTCCGTGATAGCAGTGGCCCCTGGTGTAGTGGGATAAAGCAAAAGTATCGTTCAGATATCGTTTTCTGCGAGAATCGTGAGAAACTGACGTCACTACGTGACATGCATAAATGACGTCACTTCTTTTCGCAATTTTATACACAGCCCACTAGATAAAGGCCCGAGTGCTGTTTTCAAAATGGCGGTGCTCGCAGGCGGACTGTCTATGTGAAATAAGATGGAATAGAAGAATTATTTCACAAATTTACTTTAATCTTCTAACGAAATCTAAGTTTTTGAACTTGTTATTTAAATGGCTTTATGTTTCAATCAAAACAATGGTAACATACGTGCAAATAAATATAGTTTCATTTTTTTCAAAGTAGAGCCATCTATGGAGGAAGGAAAAAAGCATCTTTTCTATAAAAAATTTCGAAACCATATATGATGGTTTTAGAAATCTGCAAAAATTAGTTCCTGTAATAGATTAATTATTTTGGTTAGATTTTGTAAGAAAATTAAAGCAAATTTATGAAATAATTCTTTTATTTCAGCTTATTTCACGCAGACAGTCCGCCTGCGAGCGCCGCCATTTTGAAAACAGCACTCAGGCCTTTATCTAGTGGGCTGTGATTTTATAGCTTAGTGACGTAAATTACATTTATAAACTCTTTACTTTCAAATTTTGAGTTATTTAATGTTGGCATTGAAATAAAGAATTGAATTAATAAACAAAATATTGGAAATTTATTCGTATTATTGTTAGCTTAGGAAATAGTTAATAAATATTATTAACTTAGCTTTATTAACTTTTTATTAACTATTTATTGCATTCCAGGGTCTTTGTGTCTCGTCCTTTTCTCTTATAAATATCCATTCATAGCTTAGGAAATAAAATAGATACATTTAATAAATAAATTAATAAAATACAATAAGAAATTAACAATATTCAAGAATAAATATTATTAAATAATAAATAAATGAATAAAATGCAATTAAAAATTAATAAATGAACATTATTTACAAGCATATTCATTTTAGAAACAGAAGTGTAATTATATAATACACGTACATAGAGAAATAATAAAATTAATGGTGAAATTATTTTATAAACTTAAAATTATATAAAGTTATTATTTCTTATAGTATTTATTATATATGACTAAAATATGAAAATCTCTGAAATAATTTAACTTCATTTTTACATTTGGAATATTTTAAATTGAAAATTAAAAAGAAATCAACAAATTTTTAAAACGAACAACAGATATCCACTATACAAATTGTAGAATTTTTTTTAAAGAATTTAGTGTTTTTGTCTGATAGACTTTGAACAATACAAAGCATGTTGTTTAACAATATCTCGCGGCACATCGTTGATTTCTGGCCATTTATCGACAATCGACAATCGAACAGTGAAGTGTACATTCGTTAGGATGGGACGAAAACAGCGCTTTCACAAAGCTCATCTAACCAGAATAAACTCCAAAGGAAATACACTGAGGTAGTCAAGAAGCCTAACCAACCCAAGCGGTCTTCGATATTATACAAAAAAGAAAATAAGATTAACGATTGTCAGAAACAAAAAACAAACGAAATAAAAAATACAAGGAGAAATAAGATTATCACATCTTCCAGTAGTCTGGGAAAGAGACGTTGCTAATATCTTCAAAATTGATGTCAAGAACGTGCCTCGGTTTACGATACCTCGTATGCCAGTTCATATTCATTGAGTTCTCCAGTATCCCTTTCACAAGCTTATTGTCGTGAGTCTTCATCTTCTGTATCATAATCAAAAGGAGATCCTGTATAAACTTACCGATATGGGCCATGTTTAAATCGAGGTGGATGGATTGGTTTTTCACCGTCCTTCTGTCCAGCTGGGCAATGGTCCTCAGGGTAACATTCTGGAATGACTGTAGTTCACTCCATCTGCTTTTACAGATAGTCGCCCACGCAGGCATGCCATAGAGGAGTATGGTCCGGATAATCGATTTGTACAGAAGTAGCTTGTTGTCAATGCTGAGGGCGCTGTTGCGACCCATAAGAGCTATGATACTGTACTTAGCCCTCTTCGCTTTGTTCAGAGCATAGGACATATGCTGGTTCCATGAGAGTCTTGAGTCAATGATAACTCCCAGGTACTTGTATTGTCCACCCAGTCCAGTTTCTTATTAAACAGAACAAGAGAATCTGGGGGATGCTTGAGCTTCCTATTGAGGTACAAAGCCTTGCACTTTCCGACGTTAAGGTTCAACTTCCAGCAGTTAAACCAGTCTTCGAACTGCTTCAAGGCGCACTGCAGCCGAGTGATAACGTGAGCCCATGTTATAATGGCAGTGTCATCCGCATAAAAATACAGATTACAATTATCGGGTTTTGGGAAATCATGTACAAAGTAATTAAATAGCATAGGCCCGAGGACAACCCTGAGGGACACCGGCCTTTACAACACGGGGTGTAGAAAGATTTTCTCCAACCTTGGCTTGATAGGATCTGCCGTCAAGAAAGGATTTCACCATCAAGATCAAATCGGCAGGGAACCCGTCTCTGATCATTTTGTAGACAAGGCCCTCATGCCACACTTGGTCAAAAGCTTTACTGACATCGAGAAATACCACCCCACAGTACCTGGATAGCCTCTTCAACGAGCCTCCATATCTGCATCGGACAAGAGTGGGCAGCACGAAAGCCAAACTGCTCTTCCCGTAAAAGGTCATTTGCTAGACAGTGATCTTGGAATCTGACAAGGATCGTTCTCTCCAACACCTTGGACATCGAGGGTAGCAAGCTAATAGGTCGGTAGCTCGCGGGAATTGCAGGATTTTGCCCCTGCTTTGGGTTACTCAACACAATAGATTTCTTCCAAGCCACAGGGAAGTAAGAAAATTTCCAGCAGTCGCTAATGATATTGGTGAGAAATTCAATAAAGTTCTTTGGGAAATTCATAAGGGCGTTATTACTCACCTTGTGTTTTCCTGGAGCCTTCTTCTTTTTCAGTTTATTTATGATGTTGGCGATCTCACCAGCCTCGATGTTGTACTTCGTAAAATGCTTCGGGACTTCATCAAAGTTGAAAATACCTTCTTCCACACGCTGAGACATGATTTGGCTCTCGGGCTTATCGTTGGTAGGAGTAACAAATTGCATTTCCAGTGAATCTGCAATGACTTGGGCCTTGTCCTGATCAGTTTGCACATAGTTACCTTGTGGTGTACGGAGTGGAGGAAGCATAACTTTCTTCTTCTTCTGTAAAGCTCTAACCATACTCCAAATATAATTGTCGCGAGCCGACAAGCTTTTGAGTTTCTCATTCCATCTAGCGTCGCGAAGCTCTTTTATCTCCTCTTGAACTCTTCGCACTAACCTGTTGTACTTGGTTTTGAGCCAAGGTTCACGATAGCGTTGCCAAAGTCTACGGGTCCTGTTTCTTTCAGCAATTAGGCGTTGGATTCCAGGAGAGAGTTGGATTCGATGAGAAGGTTTATTCTCTGATGGATACTTACTTACTTCTATGGCACTGTTAATACATCTGGTGATGTCATCAACAAGTTGATCGATGTCCTCTGTACAGTAAGCAACGTCGGGATGGTAGCCATAGTCCTTAAGAATATCTTTGTAGAGCTTCCAGTCTTGATGATGTACGAGTTCCTTTCGGAAATTTATGTCAACATTGTCAAAGTTCAACGCCACAGGCTTGTGGTCAGAAGAAAGGTCATCAATCGTGAAGATATTGTACGGTTTGAAGAAACCCTTCAAGAGAGAGATGTCCAAAACGTCACTACTAGGGGAGTGGTCGCAGTAGTAGGTGTCCTCCACAGGTCCAGCAGCGATGATATCATCTCTACCTTGTATGTACCTATAGAGAATAATGCCGTTGTAATTCTGCTTTCTGGAGTTCCAGCTTGGATGCTTGGCATTAGGTCACCAGCCAGGACGACTGGAGTGTCACCACTGAAGAGTTCATCAAGCTCGCAAATGTCAAGATAATGTTTAGGTGAATTGTAGAGCGCTACGAACTTCACTTCACCACAGGAGACGTCATTGATAATGATGGAGGCTGATTCCATACCTGCATAAGACTTGGATACTAATTCTTGGTGTTGAATTCCCCTCTTAATGATGATCGCAGCGCCCCCAGAAGCACATCTTGCAGCATTTGAAGCCATTCGACCCGTACGGTACACACAATAGCCAGGTAGCTTGAAGTCTTGGCTTGGTTTGAGGTGAGTTTCACAGAGGAAAGCCACGTCAATTTCATGATTTAACAGAAAGTTGTGAAACTCGATACGCTTTCGGGGAATGCCCCTAGCGTTCCATATCACGCACCGAAGTTCACCTTTGTTGATTACAGTATAACGTTGTGCAGCCATACTAAAATTAGTTGGTCGTAAGGAGCCCACTCAACTGTGGGTAACTTTTGCCTAGATTAGAAAACAGATTAAAGATACGTCCTAATTGCTTATACATACCTGGCCATTTTTAAATTCAGCTTGCATTTATAAGCGTTTCCAGGAATGAATGGCATGTGCTCTTGGTCTATTATTATTAAACCGAAACTAAAAGTCAGATTTGTAAAATGAAAACAGTTTATGACATAAAATTGGCCGTGACGTCGCAGTGACGTCATAAATGAGGCTACCATCTGGTGTAGAAGGATAAACTACATATGCGCAAACAAATCTGCGCATTACATCAAACAACAATAATTGTCATATCTCGTTAGTATTAAGGATCTCTGACCAGTATGATCAAAGACCGACAATACATTATTAAATCAAATAAAATTACAATAAGTTAGTAGAACAAGATAATTACAAACTATACACTGTTCAATGAAAAACTAGACGTGTCTAATTAAATTTCCGATTTCAATTGTTAGGCATTGTTGCTAAGTAAAATTAAACAATGTTTAACAATTGAAATTGGCAATTTAACTGGGCACGCCCAGGTTTTCTTTCGTTGGACAGAGTATAGTTGTTACAGTGATTAAAATTATTCATGATGGAACAGCGACACTAAAATAAAATTCGGATAATACAATAGTACAAACTTAAGATTGCTAAACCATTAAAAGTTTATGTTAATGTTGATAACAACATCATAGGGTGCAAGGCCGTGAGCCGGCAAGTTGGTCCAACGGGGCAACAAAGCGTGGACACAAGTGCGCACCCAAAACAAACCCCCAAAAACAAAACATTAGGTATTGGCTAAATAACAATAGTACAAACATAAATATGCTATAATTAGTATAGGGTATAAAGGCCCAAAACCTACTAAAACATAAGCAAAAACGAAATGATCTCTGAGCAATAAACCAAGGCCCAGAGCATGTGGCCTATTAAAACCCACATGCGAATGAGATTAATACATCATTAGGGTAACTAAATCAGGTTTAACCTTAAAAATACTACAGATCCAATAGGACAAACAACAAAATTTACAAAAAAAGTTAACCTACAGGTAATACTAAAGTACAAAAAGAACTCAGCAAGGAATAGCAAGAAATAGATCTGGTCGACTCAATCCTAATTAATTTAATAATAGCAAGATAAAGAAGTCAGGTCATTACGTTTCTTCAGCCGTGACCGAAATTGAGAATATGGCGCCAAGAGACGTAATGTTGGTGGTAATTTGGCCTAGGCCGACATACGACACACTCCTTCTATATTTCAATTTAGTAACAGGAAGATATCAGGGTAAGTACACTTTTCTACCGAAAAAAAAATAAGCACCTCCAAAATTTTTTAAGCACCTCTAGCGCAATTAATATAGGTATTATCGGGCAAGCCTGCCTTATATGAATGCGTGTGTATATCAAAGAGAGAGAAAGACAAGGATTTTCTATATAGGATGTGTACATTAAATGCTAGGTGCTATTTGGAGGATCGTTTCCTAAGGACAAACTAAAATGAGATGTTCTTGGAAGTTTTTGGTTGGTTGAAGTTTACAGCCACGTCAACGGTCAATTTGCGCCCAAAATAGATCTTTGGATAAAAAGATGTAGATGATATACGAGATAAAAATCACAGGGATGGATGCAAAATAAATAACAAGTGTTAGTTAAAATTATGTTATTCCAAAGATGAATTGGCTAGATTGGTCTAAAAAAATTGATTTTCTTTAAAAAGATAAAAACCTGTTTGATACATAATGAATTATCCCCCACTAATTACTTTAAAGTAGCGAATAACCCTAAAGAATGTTTCAGTTTGTTGTGTCACATTCAAGTGATTAGGATATGTTCCACGGTTAGGATTTCTCCCCAGGCGCAGTCATAACGGTAGTGGGTTCTTTCGTAATTAATATGGATGGATTAAAAGCAATGATCAACTCGAAGTCGAGCTAAGCCTACTTTCTCCCGCCGAAGGAAGTTTTTTCCTACGATTTGTTTAATCTGGTTACAGTCTGTATAATACACTACTGTTTATAAAAATCGCAACACCCTGATGGAATAGTCTAATCCATATGCAATTCGCAATATTTGCATACAATGGATCAGAGTATAAATGATTAGATTTTCAGAGTAATTGCTTGAAAGAACACCATGCCTCGACGACGACGAAGGGTACCATATCAACAGCTGACAGACTTTGAAAGAGGACGCATAATTGGTCTGCGTGAAGCGGGATGGTCGTATCGTGACATTGCTGCTCGTGTAGGACGTAATGCAACGACAATTATGCGTGCATGGAGGCAGTGGAGCGAAGAGAACAGGGCACACCGAAGACCAGGCTCAGGAAGACCCAGCACGACGACACCGCGAGATGACAGACACCTCTATCGCATGTGTCTAGCAGATCGTACAGCCACTTCCACAGTGTTAGCACAACAGTGGGGTGCTACAGTAGGCAGGACAATGTCTGCTAGCACTGTACGATGCCGTTTGATTTCCAGAGCATTGATGGCACGAGTACCATTGTTGTGGATTCCTTTGACTCAAAACCACCGGCGCCTCAGGTTGCAATGGGCCCATCAACACCAACAGTGGCAAGCTGAATGGCAACAAGTTGTGTTTTCGGATGAGTCAAGGTTTAACTTGCAGCACCATGACGGCAGGACACGAGTCAGAAGACATCGTGGCGAGCGCGACCTTCCAGAATGCATCCTGCAGCGTCATTCAGGACAAACGCCAGGGGTGATGGTGTGGGGTGCAATCAGTTACCATGGCCGTTCCCGTCTGATCAGAATCCATGGCAAGTTGTGCAACCCGAGGTCATCCCCTTCCTGCAGAACCTTCCAGGCGCTGTATTCCAACAGGACAATGCCCGACCGCATATGGCCAGAAATGTCCTCGCCTTTTTCCAAGCACATCAGACGCCCTTGTTCCCCTGGCCTGCTCGTTCACCAGACATGTCCCCAATCGAACATGTGTGGGACAGGGTTGCTCATCGATTGGCTCGTCAGACTCCTGCAGCAGCAACTGTGGATGAACTGTATACCCGTGTAGACAGAGCATGGCAGGACATTCCCCAGGCCCTTATTCAGAGCTTGTTTGACTCAATGCCACGACGTTTAGAGGCTGTAATTGCATCCCACGGTGGTTTCACCCGATACTAATGTGACAATAAAACGCATTGTATTGACCCATGGGCTTGTATTTAGTTTTTGCATTTTTAAAAATATGACGTTGCCCCTCAATAGAAGCCCATAGGTTTCTTTACGGAAACAGGTTTATTTTGAAATAATACACAGAACGACCGATTTATTAGAGACACTTCTTACGGAAAATGGATCGGCCTCCCAAACAATGGAACAGGCCGAAGCGGTGTATAAAAGGGATGCATTGGAACACAAGTTGCAGTCAGCAGCAGAAGTGGACTGACTATAGGTAAATTCAAGGATTTGACCGATCTTTGGAGCTCGACGGGCGCAGTTGAGCATTTCACAAACGCGAACCTCCTCGGGTTTTCCCGTGCAACAGTGTCAAGGGTATTCCAAAAAACAACCTCCAACAAACACAACTCCGGACGAAACGGCCGTGGATGAATGAGGCTGGGTTTAACAACAGGCGGCCAGTACGGGTACCGTCGCTGTCGCCGCAAAATAGAAAGCGCGCTTGCTATGGGCACACAGGCATCGCCACTGGACACTAGATGAGTGGAAGAAGGTCGCCTGGTCCGACGAATCGCAGTTCCTACTTCATCATGTGGACGGCAGACTGCGCATCTGGCGCAGACAGCACGAGGCCGTGGACCCATTCTGTCAGCAGACAACCGTACAGGCGGGTGGAGGAGGAGTGCTGTTCTGGGGTGTCCTCTGATATCCGTTCATGATAACTGTGTTCCCTGGTGGTAACAGATAGTTTCAGCAGGACAATGCTCCTTATCACCGTGCTCGAATGGTCTTGGTCTGGTTCGAGGAACATGACGCGGACTTTCACCTGCTTCAGTGGCCAGCTCGGTCGCCCGATCTCAACCCGATCGAGCATTTATGAAGTGGAGAGAACCATCTGACGCCTTCCCACACTGCGCCAATTACGGGAAGCTGTGATGTCAGCCTGGGCTGCTATTCCTCCGCAACGGTTTCAACACCTTGAATCTATGCTAGCACGTATTCAGGCAGTTCTCGCCGCTAAAGGAGGCTTAACACCCTATTAGCGGGGTGTCTCTAATAAATCGGCCGTTCAGTATAATTATTTGGTTAATCTCGCAGCATCATTATCTTCCATCTAGAATATTATTGCTATTATACAGTACACTGATACTTTCAACTATCTGCTATGGAATACAGTTCTGGGGCTCTACCTCTAAATTTAACTTAACAAAAATCCTACGCATCCAAAAAAGGTTTCTTAGGATTCTTCTGAAGCTCCCAATACGTTCTCATGTATCGCCCTACTTTGAATACTATAAAATATTAACTATTTTTCAAATATATATCCAACAATTACTAACGTTTATATTTAAAATTATTAATGGACATTTAATTGTATCTAATCCTCCAATAATACATCATCAACAAGATTTTCACAATTACCCTACCCGATTTGCCTCCTCAATAAGATGCCCATTAACCCGTCGAAATTATCATAACAATTGTGTTTCTGTTGCTGGTATAAATTGGTGGGCCCGTGTACCTGAACATCTGTAGCAAGCTCCAACCCCTGCTTCATTTTTAAAGAAAGTTAAAGCCCTTTCTAAATACATCCAGCCACTCCTCTTCCCTCTAATCTTAACCTTATATAACTTTATTCTTTGCCAATGTATTAATGAGATTGTATCATTTCTTATATATATATTTTGATAATTTTTGTTGATAATTAAATTTATCTACTTAATAATTTGCAACTTTATATATATTATATATTCATTAAATTTGACAATCCTCCACTTCAAAAAACTGACATTAACCCCTATTTATTATGTATTTTTTTTATTTATTTTTTAAAATTTCATTCTGTATTCATTCTGCTACATCACGTTTGTAATTTGAATGATGGAGCCCCTAAGACCTAACTTGTCCGTGTAATACCATACTGGTCTTAGACGAGCTCCGGTATGTACTATACTTAACTAATAAATAAATAAATAAATAAATAAATAAATAAATAAATAAACAAATGAAAGGTTTTTATTTAAATGTTGCAATAATAGGACAGTATGAAATTAAAAATTAGTCTAATTATCTTAAAAATTAATATGTGGGATAAATAATAATTGCAATTACAGAATGATGAATGTTTAAAAAAATGCTGAGATTGAAAAAGATGGTAAATGACCAAATTTTTGAAAAGTTACAAATGTGGTTTATGTTAATAAAAATTATAGACTTAAAATGTATAGTATGTTCAATTACAATTAACAGCAATAGGAAGTTTAGGACAAAACGGAAACGTCATACATTGTTACTTCATCACTATACTTTGTCTCACTATATGAAAAAAGCTGCAAGGCAGTATGGGAAACCACATTACTATTTTTTCTATAGGCTCCGTGCACAAGCGAGAGGACGCCACTGAATTTTACCTACTAAAAGTGCACAATTTTATCACCAGACGACAGTCGTATATGTAATCTGTGTTATTGAGCTATTGAGTTTATGATTCAAGTCCAGGCCGTGAAATTTTTTTCACTATTTTTCTCTACTTAATTACTAATAACGGAGGTATGGCGTGAAAAAATCCTCCAAAGACCCATTTTCAGTTTAATTTTAATTTTATTTAATAATTTAATCCCAAAGTAGAAATTACTAATACACTGTATCCAAAATATTAATTTATTTGTATCCATGATACATGTATGCACATTTCAGTAGCTACGCTACCTTCTACACCATGTCTACTTTTAGTATTATTAATTTATACTTTTTAGAAACCTTCCACAGTGGTTTTTAAGATTTTGTTTTCATGTAATTCAATGCAATTCAAGACAATTTTACCCTATGCAATTCAGAAAACTGCTCAGTTCTGCCACTTGGCGCGCTATCAATTACATCTGCACGGAGCCATGGATTCAGCTTCTTTTTTATTGGCTATGCATTGATCTGAATGAGATGACAATTGGTAACGTGGCTTTCCCATAATGCCTTGCAGCTTTTTTCATACAGTGAGACAAAGTATAATCTACCATTGTTAACCATATTTCTACCAATAACAAGCTCTTAATTTGGTCGACTAATGATTATGTAACAATGTGTGACGTTTCCGTTATCAGGCCTTCTGTCAAGGAGGTGTTTCACCAGGAAACACCAAGCAACAATATAACCTTCATTGTTCCCAACAAACGAAAAAGTACTGGTTGTTAAAATCCAAGGAGGAAACAGCGAAGGTTTACATTATTGCTTTGACTAAGAAGATCAGGTAATTTTCAATGCCATGGCTTGTCTTTTTCATTAGCTACGATGTTTGCCTTAATGATTCACATTTTAAGGAAGATAGTTATAAAAAGTAATAAATAAATAAAATCATTAATATTTATTTTTTTATTAAAATCTAGGGAGAGATGTAAGAAATTTTTATAAAACAAATAAGAAAATATACAACTTCTAGGGCGTGCAGCTGTTCAAACTTTTGCTGAAAAAGTGAAGGTACTTTCCCTAATGAGCTAATAACTAGAGAAAATTTATTTTCCATATAGTTTTTGTAATGTAGTAACTTCCTTTAGAGAAGTTATAGATAATGTTTATCGACCATATTAAAAAATTATAAAGATCTCAACTGATTGTGTGAGAGGGCAATATTTGTAAAAATTAATTTACAGAGCAATGATCCTGGGTATGCTCAAAATGAACAATCATCGTTAATAATATAAAAAACTATTTCAAATTGTACGAGGGGAGTTCAATAAGTAGTGCAACACATTTTTTTCTGAAAAAGGGGGTTGTTTTATTCAGCATTCAAATACACCATGTTATTCCCCAATCTTTTAGCTACACAACACTATTTTTCAAAGTAATCTCCATTCAATGCTACGGCTTTACACCACCTTGAAGTGAGGGCCTGTACACCTGCACGGTACCATTCCACTGGTTGATGTCGGAGACAATGTCGTACTGCATCAATAACTTCATCCAATTAGGGATCAACCCTTTCAACCTAAAAATGAAATAATCTCTGTCCTCTGTCCTGCCCTCCAACTGCTTTGTCATATTAAACCAGACTCTAGGGGAGGGGGTGTCGCCGTGCTATATCGTAGCCACTTCTTATCAGTCCGCATAGTGCGTCCCACGGATTGCGTTCTTCATTGGGCCAAACAGAAGAAAATCCGTCGATCTGCTCGAATGAGAGTGTTCGCATGTTCCGACATTGCAGGAGTCAGAGCTGTGCACGGCCGGCCAGCTCGCGGGAGATCAGACAGTTTTGCTTGACCTTGCGGCGATGATGACACACGATTTGCCCAACGACTCACCGTGCTTTTGTCCACTGCCAGATCACCGTAGACATTCTGCAAGCGCCTATGAATATCTGAGATTCCTTGGTTTTCCGCCAAAAGAAACTCAATCACTGCCCGTTGTTTGGAACGCACCTCCATTGTAGACGCCACTTTAACAGCTCACAATAGCGCTGTCACATATCGGACGTCAATGAAACTTTACGAGACGAAGCGGAAATGTTCGAAAATGTTCCACAAGAAATGTCCAGTTTTTTCAACCAAAATTGGCCGAGAAAAAAAATGTGTTGCAGTACTTACTGAAATCCCCTCGTAGTACTAATATTAATATTTATGAAGCTAATACCGTAAAAGAAAATATTGAATTAAATTCGATTGAACTTTTAAATTCAGATGAAGCAATTTTACAAATTGCTGATAGAAAACTGCCGGAGATTCATAAAATAAATGTAACGTTGTCTAAAGAAAATTGTTGTAATCGTATAGAAATGTTATTTTTAGCATACGAAGACTTTGTGGAAATGACAAAACGAGATGTTCTAACAGAAAATAATACAGTTCTAAAGTCTCATCCTATTGACTTATAACGAAAGAAAAAAAAATTATGATATTTTAAGAGAAAATTTCTCAGAAGGTGATGGATGGGTCATGTCTAAGGCTGTGTGCGAGTCGAATAATTTCAAGAAAACTTTGATTTGAACCATTCGAACATGCTATCAAATCTACATTAAAACAATTCGAAATGAATTGATCTGTTTCTTAAGTCATTCGAGCCTTTATCGAATTCATTTGAACTAGCATTGAAGTTTGGCTGCTGTAACGAATTGTGTGATTCATTCAATTAATTTGTATTCAACAGCTTTTGAAAACCTTATTCGAAACCTATTCGACTGGCCTTTGAATATTCCTTTCGAAACCATTTGAACTTATTTCTTTTGAACATACCTTAGTTTTCTTCACTTTTCTCAACATATTTGTTGTAATGTTTCCGTATGAAAGATCTAGATGAAGAATTTGGTTCCATTTCTAGCACTATTGTTCTAACGTTAAAGTTAACGCTGCAGTCGTACGCGTACGAGTGGTTCTGAAATCTTTGAATTTCAATTAGGTATTTTAACTAATTCAAACTGCATTTACATGTCCCTGAAGATTTCTAATGGATTAGTCCGCCATAAACATCGAAATGAGCTATTGTAAGTAGTTATAAGCTTATTTTCGGATGTATTCGAAGGTTTCGACTGGCATCGTTCGGATAAAACCAATTCGAGCTAACATGAGTGATCAGCCTCCTTGAATCGAATTAATCGAATGGATATGATTTCAATTCAAGTGTTTTTGAACTTTTTCCGAATCCATTTAAAATTATATTTGTTTCATTTGAAGCAGAATTTGTGGTTTTCAAATGAAATCGTCTGCACCTTTATTCGACTCGATTTAACGCTCGTACGCAGCCTTAGTCATGTTTATTCCGTTCGTTATCGTTATGTTTATTTGGGATACAAGAATTACGTAAGTGCTTTAGAATGTTATGTTGTTATAGTTTTTACAAAAATTGCTTATACTTTGAACATCCTGACAGAATAACTTTTTTATTCGAATATGCATGTGTAATAGAATTAATAAAGAATACTGCAACATTAAAACTTGGGGAAATGAAGCGCATACAAAAGCGATTGCAATTGCAGCTACATGAGATATTTATGTTTAAAAGAAATAACAGGTAGAGTAAAAGAAAGACTTTAAGGGAACTACAAGATAGATGTGATTCATGACTATTGAATAAAAATCATTTCTTGTTTACAAAAAATACTTTCAACATTGGGTTATAAGGTTAAAAAAAAAAAAAAAAAAAAAAAAAAAAAATTTCTTGGTCCCCCTTTTGAGATATTTAACCTTGAAATCAGCAAAAATGAAAAATTTCCCAAATTTGAGCTCAGATAAAAGAGGAACAGTGCCAAATCCAAATATTTTTTCTGTACAGGTAATAGCTTCCCTACCCATAGGATTCACAAAAAAATTTATTTCTGGGATATTTCACAAGTATTTCTACCATGGAATTAGTAATGATAAATAAATAAGTTTTTATTTATTAACGACGATTAAAAATGAATTGCGATTATTATCACGGCTTGAACAGCAGATTTTTACAATAACTTTTAATTCCATTTCCCAGTCATTTTAATATGTCGTCAAAAATGAGAATTTCGCTCGCGAATATTGCTGATTTCAAAGTCAATTAAATCAAGTATCGAGAAAATTTTTAAACATTTCTATATTTTCTGAAAGCTTGTGATGCCCTCTTTACGAAACTTGAAAGAGAACTTTTTATTCTATACTGGAGTAAAATGGTAGCCACTTTTCAAACAATGCGTCTAGAACCAAGATGGCTGAAGATCCAATAAAATAAAATAAATTAATTAAAATAAAAATTGTTTTGTAACTTTCAGTGATAGGGTTACCCACGGTGTAAAAATAAGAAAAAATCTAAAATGGTCGAGCAACTCCACCTGGTCGAGTTCTCGTGGAATGACTCCAATGACTATGAATTAATGTCTTTAAAGCATATATCCATACTATATACTGATGGTGAAACAAGCATTTCTGCAATTTTACCTATATGTTTGAAAGTCATTCTTTTGAAACCAAAGTACAAACGAGATGTGAGACCTATTGAAAATTCACAAACTGTAGTGACATGTGTTATAAATTCAAGTGTATAAATATCTGATTAAAAATAAAAACTAATATTTTAATAATTGTGAACTTTATTAAAGAATTGGAGGATCGTTATCTCATTTTCAAATGAACTAAGTTTAAATGAAGTGAAGCAAAAATGTGTATATGTAATGAAGCGTACAAGGAAGTCACGTGGTGCCCACAACAGATTTTTTACTACAGTAGCTATATCGATTATTTTAAAAAACGCGCCAAAAATTTAAAAAAATCAAATTTAATCCTAAATAAGCAATTTTACATATTTTAAATTATGAAATTCATTACATTATGTTTATGATTCTTATTTTTTAATTTTAATAAAGATAGTAAAAATCCAAATAAAAATCTTTTGAAATTGATTAACAAAATTTTTTAAAAATAAATCAATTCATCTTTTTTCTTTTTATAATATTCATTACATATGCATAATTATACTTTTTTAGTTTATTGCTGTCGTTAACTTATATTTTTGACATTGTTAGGTGCAAAATATGGTTACGCCTATGGAAGGAGTGACCTGTTTACTGAAACTTTTGAAAAATTCAGTAAAAATTACATACTATGTGCAGCACATTTCACAAATGAACAATTTTATAACGCCAGCAAGAGAAGCCGTCTATTAAATCAGCAGTTCCCACCATTTTTACAAGAACATGGAAAACGTAAACTCACGGTGCACCATGAACCTTCACCACCCACTTCACAATACCAAAAACAGATCATCAATGCCCCTTCCGCTCTTTGTACATCAGAAGTGCACTATGAGTCATCCCAAGATGATCCCAAAGAGTCACTTCATGGAAGAAAAGACTGCAAGTTTCAAAAGAAAATTACCATTTCTCAACACACCACCACCAAAAAAGCAGAAAAAAACAAACAGCAAGAGAACTAGCTGCCACCCCGCAAAAAGCGACTACGAATGAAGCTAAATAAATACAGAGTAAGCTTGCAAAGAACCAGAAAACAATTAACTGAAATGCAGGCAAAGTTTATATAACAGTGTTATAATTATCTATAGTTGATATTCGAGATTTCTGTAGTGATTACATTTTCACTGTTCGTATTTCTTCCTGATCGATTGTTTGTCTTTTATAAATTTGTACATGTGAGATTCATTAGCATTTGTATATTTTATTTTTCGCATAGTTCAATATTATCATCTTTAGATTCGATAATGGGAAATATAAAATACACATTAGGAATTAAATGGATATTTTTGCATGATAAATGCACATAAAGCAATATTTATAAAATCTATTTAGCAGTTTAAGTTTTAACAGGAATAGATGAGTTTGTACTTTTGTGAAAATTATTTTCAACACAAAATAAAATTGCTTCAAATTTAAAATGTTTTTTTGCCGTTTCTGTTTAAATATAAGATGTCCAGAAAATAATTTAAAAATTAAAAACATAAGTAAAAAAATGTTAAACTGAAAACAACTTTGTACAAAGAAAGTTTTACTCGGCGTGTTCAGTTAAATTTCCGATTTCAATTGTTAGTCGGAAATTTAACTGGACACGCCCAGGCTTAACTGTGACGTCAATGATGCCTTGCCTCAATATTACTACTTGCGTCATTCATGGATGGCCTGAGTATTTCGTTGCAAATGTTCAGAGGGCGCCTATTAACAGCATATTACATTTTTTCTATGGGAATAATAAAGAAATGTCATGTCTCTATTGAAAGTATCTGGTGTAGACATCAGTGAATTGTACGAGGTGCGTTCAAGTTCGAAGGTCTCCTAATTTATTTTTGAAAAACTATTTACACTAAAAAGCTGATACTGACGTGATTTGTCCACATAGTCAACCTTTACCCGTAGACATTTTTCACAATGCTGACGCCATGATTGGTAGGCCGCCGCAAATGCTTCTTTAGGAACGAGTTTTGTCTACTGGAAAATCGCTTATGCAAGAACGGAATAAAGCTTCTGGTCATCGAGCGGCTTTTCAGTAGGCAAAACAGACCACTATAGAAGTGTTTACAGCGGCTATGCAATCGTGGCGTCAGCGTTGTGAAAAATGTGTACGGCTAGAAGTTGACTATGTTGACAAATGACGGGAGTTTCAGCTTTCAAAAATAAATTAAAAGACCTCAGAACTTGAACGCATCTCATATATCATTAGAGAATAGATCAGAGAGAAATACCTTTCTTCAAAATTGACAGTAAGTCTCATGCAAATTTTTTGTCATTTGATCATTCTATCTAACCCACAGCCCCCTAAACTATACGCTCTCCCCAAAATACACAATCAAGGAGAACAAATGAGACCAATTATTTCTAACATTAATGCCCCTACATATTTTGTTTTCAAAATTCCGGCCAACTGAATTAGATTCGGTCGACCTCTCGGTCAAAAATAATTTGGAGAGGAGAGAGGGTTGGGGGTAGGCGGGTAAAACAACAAGGGGGCGGGGGAGAGCCAAAGAGATTGCTGCATTCCTAATTTAAAAAACCAATGGGAATAGGAATATTCTGGCCCAATAAATTGTGCAACCGGAAAACAATACAAGACTGTATCTAGAATAACCTAATAGTAGATTATCAATACGGTAGGTATGCCTCATTTCATTCATTAGGGTAACAAAAGTGGGACTTCAAACTAGGAAGGAGTTGATTACTCAACTTCGATTGAAAGTTGGAGTTAGAGGGAGTTTGAAAAAGTAACACACTGCGTGCAAGTAGGGGGAGAAACAGCTCAAATTTGGAAACAGATCCCTTAAAGGAATAACGGGGGGGGGGGGGGCATAGGGAATATTTAAATTGGTTCAAACATCGTAAAATGGTCTTTGTCACCCACGCTTATTAATGAACAACAAAATAAAACTTATAAACAAAAATACATAAAGGAAAATAAATATAAAATCAACAATCAGATATCTAGATAAATAAAAAACTAAATAAATAGAAGAATAAAATAAAACTACATGCTCTGGCGTTTATCCCGCTCTCCTAGTTTCCCACTTTTGTTACCCTAATGAATGAAATGAGGCATACCTATCTTCTGACAATCTACTATTAGGTTAGTCTAGATACAGTCTTGTATTCTTTTCTGTTTGCACAATTTATTGGGCCAGAATATTCCTATTCCCATTGATTTCTTAAATTACGAATGGAGCAGTCTCCTTGGCTCTCCCCCTCCCCTGCCCCCTTGTTGTTAGACCCTCTCTGGCAACAACTATTAACTCATCCAATTGTTCGGTAACATTACTATAACTATAACCGGCGCCAACGAAACTACGAAACAACTAATTATCGTTGTATCGTTGTTCCTAAACTTTAATGTGATTTTTTTGACCATTTTCATAAGATTAGTTAAATTAAGGGAACGCTCACTATACGGTCCGCGTTTTCGGCAGTAAAATCAGTTTCATATCTTTCATTATCAGTATATAAATATACTGTACAGTGTCCAATAAAAATTAATTGTTTTCCTGAATTCCTTTTAAAAATAAATGTTTTTATTATAAAAAGGATTTAAGGATAATAATTGTTACAAATTTCTTTATTAAGCGATTGTTGATATTTTATTGCAAATTTCATTGTTGTGGGGTGTTGCGAAATTCTTAGAGCATGTAATAAGGAGGGTAGGACATTAGCTACACCGGAAATTTGCTCTTAACTGCTTTTGTATCATTCATCATGTTCATAATGTAATTAATAATTATAAAAGTATTACACAATTTTAATACAGGAAATTAAATTTTTATTAAGTAATATTACTAGAGTGTAAAAATTAAACAATAACATAAATACTATATGATTAATAACTATAAAAGAAATACAACAAACGTGCCGCGTAAGATCATCAGGGGCGGCTTGAAGCCCTGTGCGTGAACCGTCGGAAGACATTGCCAGAAATTTTAAACGGTATAGGCCATGCAATCAGATTGAATTGAAAGTCCTACACCCTCATATTTATGTTATTGTATAACTTTTACTTAATAAAAATTTAATTTCTTGTATGTGATCAGTTTGTTGTATTTCACATAGTATTTATGTTATTATTTAATTTTTTACACACAAGTATTGTTATTTAACTTTCACTTAATAAAAATTTAATTTCCTGTATGTGATCAGTTTGTGTAATACTTTTATAATTAATAAGTATATTCTGAACATGAAGACTACTGAAGCAGTATAAGCAGTTAGGGGCTTTTACAACCTCTTAGTTTGAACCCCCCCCCCC
>JAHWFO010074832.1:0-42537 GCA_023313115.1 Rhysida immarginata | reverse complement strand
CCCCCCCCCCCCTCTGCCTTTCGTATTATTTCCTTTATTATCAGATTATCGTTTGTTGATTATTACATGCAAAAGCTGTATTTAAATACACATTTTAACAGTAACGCCATTTGTTGATTTTCGTTAATAAATATTCTTAAAAGGTTTTTTTCGACCATTTATTTATTATGTTGTTATATGCCAATCTGCGAACACGTGACGTGAAATTTTGTGTTAAACTGAGGAAATCGACCACAGGATATTAAATGTTTCGGCAAGTTTATTATTTATGTTATTATTTAATTTTTACTTAATAAAAAGACAATTTCCTGTATGTGCTCAATTTGTCCGATAATTAATTTTATTAATTTCATTCTGAAAATGAAAGATACTGAAGCGGTATAAATAGTTTGGGGCATATGTCGTCCACAAGATTAGATGTATTGTGGCTACTATATCACATTGCTTACAAAAGCTGTATATAGATACGGAGTTTTAACAGTAACGGTATTTCTTATTTACCTGTCAAGTAAATAAATTAGTAACAAAAATTATTTTCGTTAATGAATTTTATGAAAGTTTTTTCGACCATTTATTTATTATCTCGACCAACTGAAACACTCGACGAATTTGTCTCCGACAAATTGACCGCCCGACCAACTGACACGGTCGACGAATTGACATTCGACTAATTGACCTCCGACAAATTGACCGCCCGATCAACTGACACTCCCAACGAAATGACGCTCGACGAATTGACGCCGACGAACTGACGCTCGACAAATTGACCCTCGACGAACTGACCTGATACCAGATTCAAGACGTGGGTGCTTAAACCAATTCAATACAAATTAAAACAATTCATAATTTGATATTTCTGGTGATTTTAAAATGGGTCCTAAAAAAAAGGACATGCTTGCGGAGCAATTGGATGCAATAACAATACGCAAATTTTATTCGGCTTGCAAATTGTAAAAAAAAAATATTTCTTGAAAATTTTAATTTTTGGCCTTTTTTGAATTCAAAATAAATAGTTATTCGTTTCCCATGGAGTTTAAAATGAAATGTAAATTAATTATAATCAACTGTTGGTTTTCTATGAATTTTGTTTTTTGTTATATTATTTTGTTGAAGTCTGAAGTTTCTTAATTTTTGTCGACATCATTTACTTCAATGTAATTTTATCATTAAAATAGACAGTGTATCTAAATGTATATCTTTAAGTGTATATATTATAGTTAAAAGTTGCATTCTAATGGCTTTTGTCACTTATTTTGCTTATCACTTTTTCAATAAAAACAAATTAAAGTAAGTCAAATTAATTCTGTTGTTGAAATTAGATTAGTTTGGAGTGAAATTACTGTATTTCGGAAAATATATTAATACATTTGCAAAATCTAAATGATTTAGGTGTATGCTGTAAACATAACAGCCAGTCAGCTGATTGCCAAGCAAGTTACTCAAGTGCATTTAATTAGGCGAATATCTATTTTTCCTCCGTAGAAAAAATTTTTTCTTGACGCCGATAGATTACATGTCATTCATTTCAATCTTCCATGTGATCTTGGCGGTTTCCATTAATTACAGACAGAGAAATAATTAAAAATCTAGAAAAAGTCGTAGAATGCTCCGTTAAACAGCCGGCAGATTCCACCCATCCGTTAGGAGCGCTGCTTCAAAGTCACTACTAGAGTCCCTGTAAGTAAAACGAGTAATGACACTCCATTCTTTCCTATGGAAAGCGAATTCAGCCAATTTGAGCCTTTTATCAAATCACGTGACAACCCACAAAATGGATGCTCTCAGTATTTACAGGTATTCACGAACGTCTTAAAGAATGAATTTTTATGATGTAAAAACGGCGATATTAAAAATATCAGATTTCCCATTTCCTTTATCATTTTACAAGTTCTTATTTTTAGTTGAATTGAATTTTTAAAATAAATTTGTAATAAAATATTTAACAAGCTGGCTTGGTGGCCGAGAGCGTTAAGGCGCAGGTCGAAACCAACGACTCGCGGGTTCGAATCCGGCCGAGGGCATGGATGTTTGCGTTTGTCCCTTTTCATTATCATGCTTTCATCATTTTCATCCATACTCTAGAACTACCAATTCCAGTTTCAAATTTAATCAGGTATATACAGTTTCTCCCCCTTCAAATTTCAATTAACACAAGTGTTAATTCACGTGGTCTCTAGATAGCCAAAATCGAATAAGAAAATATTTAACAGAAGTGCAGATTTAACAATTTGTAAATAGCTATTGCTTTCAAAAATAAAAAAATTACAGCCTAAGCATTTGTATGGAATTATTGATTATGTAATTGAGCAAAGTGATGTTCAAAAAAGAGCAATTTTTCTCATGAAATTTTTCGAAGGAAATCCATCTCACACCTAAATAAATTATTTTTAACAATTTTTAGAAACAGAATTATTTTCCCTCGTAATTACAAAAGTTCAATCAAATTTGCCGTTTTTCCCATAGGTTAACATTATACATGGCAGCCATAGACCCCCAAAATGGCGGCGTGTCATTACTCGTTTTACTTACATGAACTCTAGTCACTACCATCGAAATGCTGAGCTGTCCATTCTATGTTATTCTATGGTAGTAGTCTGTTTTTGCAAGGGCAAACACCCTAATCTACTGCCTTTATAGAAACTGAATCCATTAAGCTATCATTATCCGCTTGAGTCGCATCAGGTGGCCGTTGATCGCCATTATCATTCGAGAGACGGGACGTATCACTTTTATTATCAGTTACCTTATCATGCAGCTTATCCTTACTGCATTGTTGAGTATCTAAATGTTTTTTATCCATCTCTTTTATCTTGTTCAAGAACGGGGGATAAATTCATCACATCCTGTGGTGACGAAATAACTTTATTCGATAACTCCATAGATACGCCCAAATCATTTATTGTTTTCATCATGGTATCACGGGTTTCGACGATTGTTAATCATTTCTTTTATAACGTCACTGAGTGAATCCATTAAGTATTCACGATGGTGGGTTTAAAATTCGAAAATTTATCATTTAACATAACATCTGTATCAGTTTGATGAGATTCACAAAACTGTTGTAGATTGCTTAATAACTGGTTATGAAGCTCAGTAGTCGTAGTTAATATACGGTTTAAATCTGTATTTACCGATCCTGGTTCTCCTTGAGTCTTACGTTAATGAATCAACTCTTTATCCATACTTCGTCTTCCCCTGTCATGTTTAGCTGGAACGGGCTCGTCCTTCCGACAAATGTATCCAAACTCGTTGAATGTATTTTAAACTTAATCAGAAATGTATTCAAATTTATAAAGTTGTGTCGAAAAATTACCTGTTCCCTGCCGCCCATTCTCTACGTCTCGTTGAAATAGTGGATCGAGAGATTTTTTTCGCCGAGCCGTGTAGATCAAGCCCCGTCTTCGGAAGAAAAATCGAACACCGAAGCCTTGACTCACGCGAATGAAAACAAAGCTAAGTAGACTTTTACTCTCTTTTGATTGATGTTTATTGAGTTTGACGACCATTACGAACAATACGATTAACCAAATTGCTGCATTGCCAAATTACGAATTCATTATTCGACACTGGAAAAGACGAAAGCCGGACCAATTCGAAAGAATCGCTAAAACTCGCCCGAGGTGACCTCAGCTGTCAGGAAAACTCAAAGTAAGATGAACTTTTCTATTTTCCTTTTGGGGGCCCCGTCGGCGCGAGCTCTATGTGAATCCTTGATGAATAAAAAGTAAAAGAAGGAGATTAATATAAAGAGTTACCTGATGCCAATCTAAAACTTCTAAAATCATAAAAAACAGAAGACAGAGAAACCACTAATCCACATAACGAATTTACTCTGATGAATTTATTCTAAAATCATAGTTTAAAAGAGAAAAAATAATAAAAAAACCTTGAGAGTTAATTGAAAATATAGACTAATATCTACCTTAGGGAAAAAATAAATGAAAAAGACTGAAGAAAGTTTTCGAACACGTAGTGAAGCGTCTTAACAGGGATCCTTCTAGAGAACGTAATACCCCATTCGCACTACACATATCAATCTAGCTCCACTTCTCAATCGGGTTTGAAATGTGCAATGCGAACACATCTAGCTCAACTTAAGCTAGATTGAAACTACTAGAACTGAGGTGAATTCAGGAAGGTAGCCGGCTCGCTATGGCTAGAGGTATCGCCTCCTAGCCGTCACGTGATACACTGCGATCTAGCCGTAGCGTATTTGAACGATCTGGGCCCACTGCTAGACTAGGGCCTAGCCATCAAAGATCGAAATCGAAGAGAACCAAATGAAGGGATGAAAAAAAGGGTGAAAAAATGGGAGAGAATAAAAAATTTCTGCTTTATTTTGATTAATTTCTGTTGCAAGCTCTAATTGTTCATTAATTCAATAATAAAATCAAGGCAACACCGAGTTAAATATCTCATAAAATAAAAGTTAAATATTTTATTAGTCATACAGAAGTAAGAAAATATTCAATACTACAATCTCTCCTTGACTTAGCCGCAAATATCTCGTCGCTGTTGTGTAAAATAAATTCATGTTCGTTGATTATGAATCGTGTTTCGATCATAGTTTTATGAACGTTTGCGTCAGTGGGCGCAGCCATCTTGAAAATGACCAACGAAGCCAACTTTTGAGAAGCTCGCTTAAAAAGCTAGCCGGCTACGGACGGGCGGACGTAGCCAAGCCTAGCGAACGCGTTCAGGGAAAAGGCTAGGCTAGCCCACCTAGCTGTAACGAGCCGGCTTTCCTGAATTCACTTCTGGATCGAGACGTCGAGCTAGCTTGGCCGCGTTGCATTCTGGGACTAACATACGAGAAAAACATGGAGGACGACGGTTCAAACAGTTTTAAATAGCGTGTGGGGAGTGAAATGAAACGGGGAGTGACGATGCCAAACGTCCATCCAAAATCGTTTGTGGCAGTAAAATATAGGCAACTTAAGACGAACAAAAAGAAACAAGTCGGTCTACGAGAGGATTAACGATTATCGGCTCTATCGAACATGGGACACGTTCAGCGAAAAATTAAAAATTTGACTTCTGAATTAGGCAAGACTTTAATAAATTATTCAACGAATACAATAAATTAGATTACTTTAAATTAATGCAATTTCGAATTAACATTAGTAGGACGGTACTATGTTAAAGAGTATGAAGGAAAATTATTAAATTTCAGTAGTGACTTAGTAACTAGCTCAGGTTTTATTTATACCTACACAATCGCACTACACATTTTCAATTTAGCTCAACTTCTCAATCGAGTTTGAAATGTGCGGTGCGAATGCTAAAAGCCCGACTTAAGCTATATTGAAACTCCTGGAAACTGGGTTGACTGGGGCTAGTAGTTTATAAACTCGATCGAGATGTCGAGCTAGCTTGGCCGCAATGCATTCTGGGACTGGGAACACGAGCATGGCCATGGTCTTTAGATAGTAGATGATCATCCAACTCCACTTAAAAATGAAGCTAAAGTTTCTAGCTCCCGATAGGGCGGAAACTCCTTTGAAAAATAGCGCTGCATATATAATCGGACTAAAAACGCTTGCAGCACCGCCCTATCGTGAGTTAAAAATTTCTAATCATGATTTCCATGGTCTAGTATCGTTGTGAATATGAAATAAAGGATAGGTATAATACGATACGGATACTATTAACTTTATTGCCGACGCACGTTTCGGTGTTATACCATTTTCAAGGCTCGCATAATAGTAACAAAATTAATTTTTCCGGTTTTACTATTATGCGAGCCTTGAAAATGGTGTAACACCGAAACGTGGCTCGGCAATAAATTATCCGCTAGGTGTAGTATCCGTAGCGTAAACCCATCCTTTAGAAATTTTAGTTTCATTTTCAATGCAGCTAGAATTATTGACATAATACTGTCGAAATTAATGTATTCTATAAAATTTTAAATAACTAATTGATAAACCAACTATTGAATGCACTACATAGCTATTTTGTAGTGGCCTTCACTATTAATTTTGGGCATCAACTACAGAGGTTGAGTCAAAAGTAGTGGCCGATCACCGCGCAAACTTTTAAATGGGCACCAGACAGGAACTACTCATTACTGATCTTCAAAGGCCGGCCAGGTGGCCGAGAGGGCTAGGGCGTAGGCTTTCTAGTTCTCGAGTCCGCCTGGTCGTGGGTTCGAATCCCGCCGTGGGCAAGGATGTTTGTGTTTGTCCGGGGCTGCGTACAGATATAACTTATGTAAAAGGCGCAAAATGACCTTAGTAATCGACGCCAAAAATTCTACTAAACCAACCAACCAACCAACCAACCTAATCTTCAAATAGAATCCATCATGCTCGATGGTGTTCATCCGACGATCAGCCAGTTGGCGGATGCCCTCGCGAAACCACTCCTCCGGTTTCTGGGCGAAACAGTCACCACGGTGTCTTCAACCTCACTGACATTGGCGAAGCGCCGTCCACGCAGAAAGTGCGCCATGGACCGGAAGAGACGGTAGTCGGAAGGTGCCAGGTCGGGGCTGTAGGCTGGATGTGGCAGAACCTCGATTTTTTTCCGCAGTTGACAACACACCATCACCCGTTGTTGTGCTTGCGCGCGCGTCACCTCGTGGGGCACAACTCGGCAGCTCCTGTTGACCTTTCCAATGGCGTGCAGATGTCGAACCATAGTCGATTGTGATGTCCGGATGTCCGCCGCTAGTCCACGGGTGGTGCTGCCTGGGTTGGCTTCCAGTTGTTGCCGTTGGGCTGCGTCATCCACTTCTTTGGGTCTTCCGCTCCTTGGCGCATCTTCTAGGCCCATGTCTCCAGACGAAAAGCGGGAGAACCACCGTCGTGCTGTCCGTTCATTAGTCACACCCTGACCTTCTACCCTGCAAATTTCGGCGGCTGCTGCTCCCCTTTTCCAATAGTGACGAAGGAGCCCGCGTATCACCAATTTTTCTGACAAATGTTTACACTGGCTGACGCAGGTGGCACAATGTCTATGGCATTCAAATTCGTACTGACGTTTCTTCCCACTCTTTTCTCTTAATAAACTGCGATTCTTGAAACCTTCATTATCATGTAGTGTGAGGCTCCGGGATTCTGAAACCCCCACCCTTATTTTAGTAAGACGCGAGTTAAAACTTAATCATTAAATGTAAAGATTTTCCTTCAGCTATTTTAGTGATAGTTGTTAGCGTAACACAGGAGAGATCTTAGTTTATGAAGTTAAAGACAGTTTCTAGATTATTATTATATTTTAATTAACTTCTAATCTTAGTCAGTCATTAAAATTAGTTAACACTTAGTGATTATTTCTATAATGTTTATAAGGTGAGGTTTAATATTGGAGAAGATAGACTAGCCATGTTTAGTTTATTTAAACATCTATCTAGTTTACGTGAATTATAACTCAGTCGTTATTTGGTTGTTATATACTGTAGATAGAATAACTATAAAACAGTTTATTTAGTTTTTATAAAGGTTTTAGAATGGAAAGTTTAACAGTTAGAATTACACCGGATGGATATCTTAGTTTACTGAATATTGTATTTTGAGACAGTCATAAAATACGCTGACGCACATTGTCTAGAATTTATGCAAATTGATGATGGCATGATTTAGAAAGGAGGAGTTGACCTTTCTTTCCACCAATCATCTGTTTGAGTGTCTTTTACACACTGCTGTTCGGTTGACAGGTTAGGGACTAGTGTGAGGAGGAGTTAGGAGGACAGTTAGTAGTTGTTGTTGGATCAGAAAAGGTGGGCAGAAGGTATCAGCCTGTCCATGTAGACGGATGCAGATAGTCTGTGTGAGTAGTTCGAGGTAAGCAGTCGGAGAATGATAGAACCTGTCGGAGGAGACAGATGCAGATAGTTGTAGAAATAGTCAATATAGCCTGTCACACATTGGACAGATGTTTGATTAGTTTTATCCTGTTTTAGTATTAACAGAATAATGGATAGAATCGAGCAGGAGGCTCATGAGACGTTAACAGTATTCAATAGTTAATTTATTTCTTATTTACTGAGGAGAAACCCCTCTTTAATAGAAGAGAATATTTATTCAACATGGAAGCGTGAAATAGAAGTCGAACTTTATTGAGAATTTTCAGAATAGACGAACGGAGGCGAATGCGAGAACGTTAGATTGGGTAACACACAGCCGCTCTCATATCTCTCATTTCTCTTAGATCCATTTATTCGATGTAGAATCAAATCATTAGAAATTTAGAGTTAGCTTTGGATATAATCAATCGTAATTGTAAATACATTGTAAATAAATCAGTTGTTATTGTTTACAACCAGTTGTTGTCATTTGCACCCTACCCCCTTACGTTAGAAAACGATCGGGAGAAACATCCGACGAACTTTGTGTTGTGGAAAAACTCATTCTCATTTAAAAAAAAGGGAGAGTGAAAGGGGAACTGGGGACCCTAGTTCGTTTGATGTATAAATCCATTCCCTAGGGCCGCAGGCTCCACAGTAGCCTATGCTTGAAACAATGGAAAATGTCAGAAGTTCGATGATCATTTATATCTATAGACAAGGCCAGCTCACTCAGACAAAATGGCGGCAATAGAAGGCTGGCAGATGATATAGGTGAGATGGACTTTTTTTTTAAATGCTGAGCAAACAGAATGTAAAAATTCACAATATTCTTCTCATTAAAATATTACAATAATGTGTTTTGGATTTATTAAGCTGAAATGACTTTTTCAAGGAGAATTGTTTTTTCTTACTAGATTTTAAATAGTTAAACGATTGTAATATTTTAATGTGAAGACTATTGTTAATAAAATAACATATAGTGTATTTTTTACATTTTTTGGCTGAACAGTAAAAATCATCCATCTCAGCTGTATCATCTGCCAGCCTTCTATTGCCGCCATTTTGTCTGAGTGAGCTGGCCTCGTCTACAGGAGGCCTTGCTATCCAACGATATGAAATGAGTAGATCGCTCATGAGCTGCTTTCAGCGCCACCAACGCGGGCCCATTTGAAAGCCTGTCGGCCATTGCTTTGGTTTGGCAAAAAATGGCCTTCATCGTATGTTTACTTTGAAGTTTGCGTACACAAACACAGTAAAACTCAATCCGATTTCTTGTCCAGCTTTAAATTGTAGTAATAGATATATTAAAGGTTCACCACTGACCTTTCACAGGTGTGTTTTTATCTTTCTGCGTCTTAGAATGTTCTTCTCAGGTAAAAATCCTGGTCATCTTTTATATCGTGGTTGTTGATACATAAAAGATGTCGATCTTCAACAGGAGACGTTAAAGAGAGATCGAATCATTAATGTTTTAATGCTAATCCTAATTGTTTGTAAGCTTTCACAGCAATATTTTTTTAAGTAAACAAACTAGAAAGAGTTTCCAAATATTAATTTATCATTTTAATTCATTTAATGCACTCCGTGTAAAGGTTTATTTATTAAAATGTGTATAGCTCTAAAGTGAAGTCACGAATGGATGATTTAAAAAAAAAAAAGAGACGTTAAATGAATGACATTAAATGAATTTATTAACTCTTTTTAGTTTGTTTAGTTAAAAAATCACGCTATGGACGCTTACACACAATTATTGATAATTATTAGTAATTCACGGTGCTGACATGGTCTTTACCGCACTGAGATTCGATCTCTCTTTAACGTCTCCTATATTCAACCATGTTACCGTCGTTTCAGTAATACCAAAATGATTGTTTAGAGGTATTTATGAAATTATATACCGCATTTATTAAAAAGCATCTAAATTTGGGAGAGGTCGCTAAAGTAATTTCAGACTACAACCACGATGTTGGTGAGGGGGGGGGGGTGCTTTCTCAGCTGGCGACAAAGCGGATATATAGTAACGGCGCTTTGGCTGGCGATGTTGTTCTGCCAACCATAGTATAGTGGCTACAAGAATTGTGTGGCAACGACTACTACTCGCAATGCTACGTGGTTGATTTCCGATTTGATGATAGTAGCGGTGGCGCTGCAATCGACATAGATGCGAGTTACCCGGGATTCTTAGGATGAATTTTTTTTTTTTCCCAGCTATATTTCGGGTGACTTAAGTTTATTTATAAAAATTTTGTGTGTTTCAGGTAATTGTCTTCCACAGAACTTGAGAATATTCTTTAACGTTAAAATAAATGAAAATTATCTGCTGTTATAAATAAGTTGTAATATAAGATCAGAGATGGATGAAGGTATCCATCCTTAATAAGATAAAGCATGGAATATGAGCCCTTCCGAGCCAGAGAAATTATATTTTGAGTAATTAATCATTAAACATAGATCTGCTAAATTAAGTCTAATATAATATCAACATAAAATCTAATAATAATATAATGCTGTACACAGCTTGCTACCGTACAAATGATAAAAAATGATTGGTTGGTTGGTTGGTTGGAATTTTAGGGCGTCGGCTGCTATGGCCATTTTGCGCCCGACAGAAAGTTTAAAAACCCACAGTTTATGGGCCAAAAGTTTTAAAAAATCAGATGAAAAAAATTTATAAAAACTTGAATGACAAAGATGGAAAAAAAAATAAAAATTATGACTATGAGATTTTAAAATCACTAATAAATTTAAAAACACAAATTTTTCCCCAGGGTTCTCCCGTACTAAGAAATATTAGTACAGGGCTGTGCAAATCATTAGTGTGTAAAGGGCACTAATTGACTATAAAATAGATGATTAAAATCTATTTTCTTCTGAGTTGTCCCCTAATAAAAACTGATGAATATGATTAGTGTGTAAATGGCACTAAATGAAACCTATACTTAATGATCAAATATATACAATGCGAAAGCAATAAAAGGATGACTATATGAATTTAAAAACATGAATAATTTTTAAAAAAAGAAACACTTTTTTAAAAATTATGGGGTTGTTCCCCAACAAAAAATCTAAGGAATGATTCAGCCCTAATGAGCGTCGTAACTTAGTGTGTAAAGGGCACTGGGTTAGAATATGCTTAATAGTCAGCATTGCTCCACAAGACCACAATGGCGCTGGTTCTTTTTTTAATAAATGGATGTGAGTAAGACCGCTGTGACCAATCCTAAGCCGAGTAAGAACGACATCTTCTCGCCTGTTTGTTAGACAAGGTAATGACCACGGTGTGATGGCAGGCTTTATTTTAAATAATTTATTAGCAGGGTTCAGAGGCCAAGAATCCTGCCAAGAAGATCTGAGTTTTTTGGAAATCACCGGGTACAAATGCTCGGGGATTGAAAGCAATTCAGAGATCGGTAACTGAGTAATCGCGTGTTTTGCCGCCTTATCGACCCGTTCATTTTGTAGGATACCCATGTGACTAGGGATCCAGTCAAAATGAATACTGTTACCTTGTGAATCCAGGTAATGAAGATATTCCTGGATTCTTTGAACAAAAGGGTTTATAGAATTAAATCATTCCAAAGATTGCAAAGCGCTCAGTGAATCAGTGAATATCCAGATGTTGGAATTTGGATAATTAAAAGCGAACTCTAACGCTTTGGCTATCGCTACCAATTCCGCTGAGAAGATGGAGAACTCGTTTGGCAAATGATAAGAAAATACACTGTTATCTATAAGGAACGTACAGCCAACTCCGTCCTCTGATTTGGACCCATCTGTATATATGTGGAAGCCATCAGGGAGGGTTTCTAAAAAAACCATAAAGAGTGCGTTAATTTCAGCTTCCATAAAGTTTGATTTTTTCCCAGCAAATAAGTTGTAATTTACATCTGGTTGGGGGAGAATCCACTGAGGGACATCTCTGACCTCTCGGCTATGCATGGCTGGAAATGAGAGGTTCAGGCTCTCCAGAAGATTCTGGAACCAATTATTGATGCTTCTAAAAGAGTGATGGGGAGGGATACTTGGTTTATCAAAAAACCGGCAAAAGCTGGATGCTGACTTTCACCATATAGGTGAAGAGCATATTTGAGGAGGAGTTTGGATCTTCTAAACCATAATGGGGGTTCAGAAGCCTCCACATAAAGGCTCTCTACCGGACTTGTACGAAAAGATCCTGTGGCAATTCTCATGCCTCGGTTATGGACGGGATCTAACAGCTTCAAAGTGCTCTTTGAAGCTGAGGCATAAACAATGCTTCCATAGTCTAATTTAGATCTAACTAAGGAGCCGTATAAAAACAAGAGCATCTTCCTTCAGCGCCCCATTTGGTAGCGGAAATAGAGCGCAAAACATTCATGGCTTGTAAACATCTCGCTTTTAGATTACGAAGATGTGGGAGCCATGATAGTTTCCTATCAAAGGTCAGACACAAGAATTTATGGGAGTCCACCACTAAGATAGGAGATCCATATAGTGTAAGGTCCGGGTCTGGATGGAGACCTCTCAAATAACAAAAGTGGACGGCCCTTGTTTTTTGGGGTGAAAATTTAAAGCCTACTTCGTTGCTCCAGGTAACCAGCTTGTTGATGGCTAGTTGCAGTTGACGCTCAATAAAGAACATTGATGACCCTCGACAGTAAATGGCGATGTCGTCAACGTACCGGGAATAGTTCACAGTGGATGGAAGTTGTGAACAAGCCTCATTAATAGCAATGAGGAACAGGAAGGAACATTGCTATTCCATGTCTCCAAGTTGTATCGTAGGCTTTTTCCAGATCAAAGCATACCCCTACGACATGCTGTCTATGTCTCTGTGCGAAATGAATCTCATGCTCCAACCGAAGAAGGTGACCAACAGTTGAGCGAGATTTGCGGAAACCGCACTGAAATCTGGACAACAAGTGGTTTTTTCCAGATACCACATAAGTCGGACAGAGACCATCCTTTCCAAGACTTTGCACATGCAGCTAGTTAGTGTTATTGGTCGATAGTTTGAAGGACAAGAATGGTCTTTATTTGGTTTTGGAATAGCAATAACAATTGCCTCTCTCCATATTCTTGGATTTTCTCCTAAAGTCCAGATGTAATTATATAGCGAGAGAAGGTGGCCATAAGCTTCCTGCGTGAGATGTTGCAGGAAAGAGTATAACATTCCATCTGGACCTGGAGCAGAATCTCTGGAGCAAGGAAGGGCATAATGTAGTTTCCGTAAAGTAAACGGGTGATTATATTTTTCGAGGTTTCGGGATTTAAAATTTATAGCATGCGATTCCTCGAAAAGTTTTCGTCTTTGAAAGGAGGCACTGCTATTTTTTATTCGTGAAATGTCAGCAAAGGTTTTTCCGAGAATATTTGCTACCTCATTCGGGTCATAGTACATACGACCATTTTGAATGAGGGAAGGGAGTTTATCCGGGAGTCTTTTCCTATTTATTTTCCTAATCATTTTCCAGATAGTTTGAAGAGAGGTATTCCTATTAATGGAGGAAATATAATCCTCCAACAGAGTTTCTTATTTGGGGAAATGATTAGTTTACAACTGGCCCTTTTTTGTTTGTAAGTCATCAGGTTCTCAAGAGTTGGTTGTGCGGAAAAAATGCGGAGAGCTCTCTTACGTTCTCGAACCGCTAGGGCACATTCTTCATTCCACCATGGCACTGGAATTTTCGTGGAAGAGGATCTACACTTAGGAATGGATTGTTCTGCCGCATGGAGGATGCGGGAAGTGAAATCCTCTACAGCCTCATCTACAGATGGAAAGGGTGTTTTATTCTCAAACTGTAGATGGGATTGGAAGACCTGCCAGTCTGCTTTATCCAATTTCCAACGTGGTGGAGGGTTGGAAAAAGTCGAAGAACTCAGGGAAATACTGATCGGGAAATGATCACTACCATGTAAATCTGAGAATACACTCCAGGCTAAGTTAGGTATGCAAGATGAAGAGGATATAGATAGATCGATGCATGACAGAGAGCCGTTGGCTGAGTGGAGGAATGTTGGAGAGCCATCGTTTAATAAATTAATGTTAAAAGCATTCAAAACTTTCGCTATCATATATCCTCTTTCAGAGATCTTTATAGACCCCAAATGGGATTATGGGCGTTAAAATCACCCAGAATAAGGAAGGGGCTTGGAAGTTCACACAGCAAGGATGATAATGAATTTTCATCCGTATATTGATCCGGAGGTAGATACAGTGAACATACAGTTAGAGGTGAGAGATCTTTGAATAAGACTCTAACTGCTACCGCCTGGAGATTAGATGTTAAATTAATGGTAGTAAAAGGCAAAGATCTTTGGACTAGGATGGCAACACCACCACAGGCTTTATTTCCCGATGTACAATCCTTCCTAATTAAATTAAACCCTTTTAGGGTAGGAGACTGGGATGGCAAGAGGAACGTTTCTTGCAAAGCCAATAAGGAGAAGGAGAACTTATTGACTAAGAGCTTGAGGTCTTCTAAGCGACAAAAAAATCCATTAAGGTCCCATTGTAATAGTGCCATGATGAAGATTTTAAGATCTAGGTTTAAACTCCCGAGATAACTCCATCTCCTCAATAGGAGATACCTGTTCATTTAAAGGGAAGTCTGTCCCTCCCCCCTGAACTGGAGAATTTGGTGTAGAAACTACTACACGTTGTTTGGAGGGGTCAGAGGAAGGTGACACCTCTGACGAGCGTTTCTTGCTATCTTCCCTTTCCGAAGTTTTTGAAGGAGTTCCAGGTGGTGTAATTCACTTTGAAGTCCGACTAGTGCTAGCAGATGGTCCTGTGGAGGTGGAAGTTCCACAGGAGAAGTCTGCGATACTCAAATCAGTCATTGTTCCATCTGATTTAATAGAAGGACGACTCTTAACCACTGCTGCATAGTTACGGACTTCATTTTGTTATACCTGCCTACGTGCTTCCGGAAAAGACAAACTCCCAAGGACACGAACCTCTTGGATTTTCTTTTCCTTCCGCCAAATAGGACAGTCTCTTGAAAGGGCAGAATGGGCTCCCTTGCAATTACAACACTTGGAACTCGTTTGAACAAGCTTCGATCTCATGTCCGGGTAGGCCACACTTGCAACAAACAGCATTAAAATGACAGTTTGTTCTCGTGTGGCCGTATTTCTGACATTGGAAGCATCGCAACGGGTTGGGGATAAAGGGTCTCACGTGACATTGTATATACCCGATGTAAATGGTATCCGGCAAAACTGTTCCCTCAAAGGTAACGATGACGGAATTTGTAGGATGAGAAACACCATTCCTCCTTGGAGCGATCCGCCGAATATCAACAACAGATTGATCGTTCAATTTGGCAATGATTTCCTCATCCCCTATTCCTTCCAGATCCTGGCACGTGAAAACACCTTTCTTGAAATTCAATGTTGCATGGGGAGAAACCGAAACGGCTTTCCCTGCAATCTTTTTCAAGGATAGCAGGGTGGTGGCTTGCTTATCCTTAAAGACTTCAATAAGCAGATGGCCGGTGAAAAGTCCCTTAACATGTTTTGTATCCCCAACGAGTCGTTTAAGTTCTTTTGAAATTAGAAATGGGGAGATGGTCTTAAACGACTCCCCACTGGCCAATTTCATCTCCAAAAACTTTGGATACTTTGGCGGTCTACGGCCCGATCTCTCTTCACGATAGTTCTTTGGTTTTTGATTTATTAGCTTATTATTTTTACCCATAGTAAGTGGAGTACAGTTTCATCTCCCTCGCTCCCCACCCACCACCGAGGCACTCAAGGAGGGGTCTCATATGCACAATATTGAAAAATATACAGGGTGTTTCAAAATTATGTACAATAAATTTAGTGACATATTCTTCAGGTCAAAAGAAGACGAAAATGTTCTATAGCACTTTGTCTGGAAACGATTTGTTTGCGAGTAATCCAATATCATACAGTAGGGAAGCACGGTAGTTAGCGAACGATATTTTAGCAGTTCCAGCGTTTCGACCCAACACTAGGTTGAGTGGTTTGTTCCATTTAAACCTACTTTAGGGTTGTTCCATTAGTTGTGTACGGTTGTTTCCATTACTGTAGTTTCACTACTGTACATCCACTAGGAATATCAATTTCAGAACGTTTGCGTGCTTTGACATACGCATTACGATTTACGTAAAAAAAAAGTCATGTACACGTATTCCAGTGCAGAATACACTGACATGCACCTAATGTATGGTCTTGCGGACGGAAATGCTGTGGAAGAAGAAGACTCTACCAAGAACGCTTTCCGAATAGACGTTTGCCAAATAATCTGTATCTGTCGACAGACATTTGAGGGAGCGTGGTTCCTTTGGCCGTCAAACAGGACAAGGGCGGCCTGTAGCACATTCTCCGGATGAGGAAGATGTGATAATTGACATCATACATGATGAACCACAGACAAGCATCCGTCGTATTTCTTCCATGGTACACATTCCGCACTCATTTTGGCGCATTCTTCACCGTCAGCTTTTGCATCCATACCACCTGCAACTGGTTCAGGCACTGAACCCAACGGATTATCCACACCGACAACGATTTTGCCAATGGATACAACGTCGTCATGCTGCAGACCCTAGTTGTCTCAGCCAGATGCTTTTCACGGACGAAGCAACCTTCACCCGGACAGGAATCGTAAATTCTCACAACCAGCACCATTGGGCAGATGCTAACCCGCATGTTACCAGAGTTCGAGCGCATCAAGAGCGTTTCTCCGTGAACATTTGGTGTGGAATTGTCGGAAATAACTTAATTGGCCCTTATGTGTTGCCGCCACGATTGACTGGGCGAACGTATCTTTTGTTTCTGCAGAATGCATTGCCAGAATTACTGGAAGATGTTCCTCTTTCGATAAGATCTAACATGTGGTTCATGCATGATGGCGCTCCAGCACATTTCAGCCATGTTGTGCGAGCACGCCTTATTGCTGCATTCACGAATCGGTGGATAGGTCGAGGTGGATCGGTAGCCTGGCCTGCAAGATCATCCGACCTTAATCCCTTGGACTTTTTTCTGTGGGGTCATGTGAAAACGATCGTCTACAGCACAGAAGTTCCTAACATTATGGATCTGCGACAACGAATTGAAAATGCATGCCAAACCGTTCGTAATGCTGGCGATGAACTCTTCCATGACATCACACGGTCGCTCATGCAACGAGTCGAAGCGTGCGTGCGAGCTGGTGGCGGGCACTTTGAACAATTCCTGTATTTTGGAGCCACGGGTTTAGTTGGCTGTATCGCGTAAATAAATCGTTTCCAGACAAAGTGCTATAGAACATTTTCGTCTTCTTTTGACGTGAAGAATATGTCACTAAATTTATTGTACATAATTTTGAAACATCCTGTATACAGGGTTGTGCATAACCTTTTGCTAGGGGTCTAGCAATGATGTTTTTGCTTTCCTGTGATAATTTTTCGGGCCTACCCTCAGCAAATTCGGCATGGCAGTTATCATAACCTTTCTTCCAATTGTCCGTCACCCATCTATCCGATCGGTTTAACTTGTTCGCAACCCATTTGCGATTAATAAAAGACGCACCTGCTTCCATTGCCTCTCGATATGCATTTGCACGAACTCTATCCATGAAACGCTGCTCTTCACTGTCATTTATTAAAGCAGCCATATTTGTTTGATACCAATAGACGCACAATGAACTACTCTCTGCCGAAGCGTCATAAGAGTGTGCTACAACGCTGCGGTTTAAGTCGCAACCCCCTAGCAAAAGGTTATGCACAACCCCGTAGATATACAAAGAGAATATCTTTTTTCATATAAAATTCATTTATCACATGAATAACAACCAAATTACTTTTTTATGTGATGATAAAATATTAAATATCAGATATTTTAGGTTAATAGTTTTGAAAAAAAATTTCTTATTATTTTTAAAAAAAGGAAGATATATAATAAATTTGTATTTAAAGCTGTTTTGATTGCATTTCGTTATTTAAAAATAAGGGCTTTTTTAAATGAGAAATATAGACAGAAAAGTGGTTCTTGAAATTTTAGAATGCAACAATAAGGGAAGGGCTGCTATTTTATTGCAAAACTAAAATCAGATGAAGAAATCAGAAAACTTATCTAAGGAAAATAACTGAGTGTGAAACGGTCGTGTATTTCACTATATGATAATTGAAAAAATAAAATCATTTGAAATTAAAAAATACTGCAAAATCATCTCTAAATTAAAAACAAAAAGGGGGAAGGTCGAAATATTATTAAAATGGTATATTATTTAATGTTCTGGAATGAAAATGAAATAAGAAATCAAATTTATAAATTTTACGAAGAAATTAATGGAGCCTTATTTGATGTAAAGCTCTGGATGTTTAGCTACTATGTTGATGTAGCTGCCATCTGGCGGCATCATCATTCGAGGAATCAGATTTGAACGCTCGCGGCCACACTATTCTTCTAGCCACTATAGAGAGAAATATCAAAACATAAACATTGAATATCCGCCATCTTTTGAGGGCATCGAGATCCATGGCTGCCATGGCTCTGAACTTATCCCATTGTTATACAATACATCCAAACACGCAACAACTCGTTACCATCGTTATACAATAACAAGTCGGGCAAAAACGGCGCACTTCGATGAGTAGTCGTATAGGATTGCCTTCCTCTTGCCCTCAAAAAATGGCAGTTGTACCCATCATTCAATGCGAAGATATTTTCCCCTATAACCATAGTGATGGCGACTACACTAACAATAGAGATTAGTTCCACTTTTCGCCGCCTTCAAATTGCCCCAAAGATGGCGGCCAAATAAGCGATCTATTCATTTCATATCGTTGTTGCTATCCACCTTTTGCAAGTCTGATGTTGTCATCTGAATCCGCCAGATGTCTCACTGTGCGTCCGCCATTATAACATGCCCACAGCGAACTTAGTCACACCGATGGATGAATGAAGACCATGCCATAGCTCAGTGCCTTCGTAGTGCCTTGGATTGGTTCTTCTTTGTATTTGCTTTACAATTTGACTTTTAATTCAGCATGGGTTCGTAGTGTGCAGTTGTTGTCTATTCAAATGCTCCAAAAATCCTTAGAAAATGGAGAGAGGAAGAATGTAATTGAGCATCGAAGCAGTGTATTAGTAGGAAGGACTCCACTCCCTCTAAGGCCGCTTCAGTAAATAACTATTTATCATTTACTCACATTTAACAAATGATAACTATTTATCATTTACCCACTAAGGCTGTGAACTGCAAAGTTAATATTATTACAATATGAATGAGGCAGGTCTAAATTTAAACAATACTAAATTGATTAAATATGAGCTTTATTAAATATGCTTGTTAATTTTCACTATCCGCGATGATTGAATGCGATCCAGCTAAATGAATTTATTATTTAGCAGGCTGCGTCCCCCAGACCTCTCCTCTGACAAACAGATATATACCCCCTTTTCTATTTAGTCCCAGTAAAAAGCTAAGAAGTAATGGATAAATTAATAAAACTTCATTCAGTCATCGTGCGATTGTGCGTTATTGAAAAGTAGCCAATACGCGTTTCGAAGCAGACGACGCTCTCTCTGTTGATGAAGTGAAAGCTTCGAAACACGTTACTCCTATATTTAATAAATTTAGTTTGACCTGCCTCATTCATATTTATTGTAACAATACAAGACACTGAGAAGAGATGACCTTGTAATAGTTTTTATACAATATCACTTCACTGAGAAGAGATGACGTTTGGTTTAAGATATGTAATATGTTGCTTTTGTGATAATACGTACACTGGCTCAAGAAATGCACTTAGAAAATAATTTTATGTCTCTAAGTTCTTACATGCTTTCATTTGTTCATGGTCAAATGCTTTTGATTCAATAAAATAATTGCAAATGTCGAAATATGAAACGGGTGCGCACTTCACATCACACATTCTGAAGAATTAATTTATATTCACAATCTGAAACATAATTATAAACAGGTTTTAAAGTAAGCAAATAAAGACATTTTTATAAATGCTGTCTAATTTTTTTTTTTTTTTTTTTTTACCGTCATGCTGCCTATACAATCGCGTTAAAAATAGACTAAAGAATGTAATCGCAATTCGACATAAACATGTAACTCATGTTCATCACTTGCCACTAAATATTAAAATTAGAGCAGGAATGTTGTACGTAATCTGATTTTTAGGTATCTTTAATTAACGTTGCGACATTATAGGCAGTAATGCTAAAATTTAAGAGTGGATGAGAGGAATCCGAAGACCCGACAGCTCAGAACGCAGCCACCGTATGTGTAAACACATACGATGGCTACGCTCAGGGGCATGTTGTAATGGCGGACGCATTCGAAACTTAAACATGGCCGCGCCCGTGAAATCGAAAGTAAAAAGGTGGATAGACCGTGATCTAAAGACAATGGCATGGCCAACTAGATGTTTTTCCGCATCTAAAATGGGAGGCAAATAGGTTTCTTATTTTTGCCACAATGGCGCTTAAACTCGTCCCCATGCATGAAAATAATGCGTGCTATAATTAAAGTTATTAATAGCCTTTAATTGATCTTTATTAACAGTCATTTTTGCATTATTAATAAAAATTATTCTCAAAAATTTACTCAAAATTAAATTTTGAAAATTTGATGTATGTTTTCTCAATGACAAATATCAAAGAACGGCATTGGTTTTTTAATATACGTTATTGGTTCTTTTACATCACATCCACATCGTAGCCATTCAATATGCTTTGTTTTTCTTTTAATTATTATCCTGATGTTTGTTTGTTAACACCTTATTGATCTTTTATATGATTTTAGAATTACATATGCCTTTGAAGAAATTGATATTTCATTAAAAGTTTTTGAATTTGCATTTTATGATTGATTTTATAGGAAATAAATGCTTTTCTTTCATTCAATATTTATGTTCTCCTTTCATTTTAATGACCCATTTCAAATTTAATACGGATCCGGTTTTGGAGCACTTTTTATTTTTTAAATAGTAGAAAAATGTTTTGGAATTTTTTTTTAAAATTGATTTAAATGGTGCAGGGGTTTCCGTGAAATCAGGTGTTAAGTTCTAGACATATTGACTGAGGGAAAAGGCAATAACGAACAAACATTCTTCAAAATATCATTGTTTCAGTTATTTCACGCACAAAAAAAGACATGAGAGAGACACGGCAACATAAAACATGGAGGACGACGATGCAAATAGTGGCACTGATAGCAGAGACAGTGACTTATTAACAAGCTCAGGTTTTAGTGGTACCGAATCTGATAAAACTCGGTCAGGCTAGAATGTAGGGGGAACGGTTTGGCTTCATCAACTAGCCTGAGCTGAGCTAGCCCGAATAAGCTAGCGCAACTCGATCTAGCCCAGCTGTAGTGCGAATGGGGTATAATAAACCTCTTCCCTTCAGCGGTTTTTTTGTGACACGACTCTGGAGTAAGAACTTGGAATTCAGTGTTAATTATTCCAGTCAACGTCGTTGATGACACCCCAAGATAATTTCGGGTACAACTTTCCGAGGGACTTAGTGCTTAACCGTCGATCGCTTCGGGTAGTGGGTGGGTCCCCTCTACTACTTACCCTGTCCCACTTCTTGTATGAATGTTTTAGTCGATTGAGCCCCCCCCCCACTCATGGTCGTCCCTTGTCAACCGACCCTTTGGATTCTTCTTCCACGCTCACCACCGTAACATGTCCCTCCTTCACTTCGTCTTGATCAACACCCCTTACCTGTTAAAAGAATAAAAGACTGTTGATTACTCATAGTATTACACACTTTCGAAATAATTTAACGTAACAAAAAATCGATAATCAGTTAGATATTACTCTTTTCGAACATACCTGTAAGCAGACGGCCGCCGTCGTCTAGTAGAATCCCGACCTTTATTCTTGAGGAGATGGTATGAAACCTATTTCAGAGACAGTTCGTTAGATTTGTGTGTTATTAATTATCGACAATAAAGAAAGATAGAATATAACGTAAGAGTAGAAGTAAAACGCAATACAGACATTAACCTTGCTCGATATAGACTTTAATTCAATGATTTATCTGACCAGACATTACAATTAAACCTTTTTTTTAATCCAAGCCAACCGTTTGCTGTATAGTTTCCCTAGTGTTATAACTGACATTTTCCGAATTTAAGTACTGTTCTATATTTTTGGTTCAATAACTATTACCCCTTTTTTTTTGAATTGTCTCTAGAGTGGTGTGTGATAAGGACGTGATTAATATTTTGTTTGAAAACTTATTGTGCAATAAGGAAATCTTTAGGTGTTGAGCCGCTACTTCTCCGCATTGAAAGATCTCAGTTGCGCTGGTATGGCCACGTGATACGGATGCCGCAAACTAGTCTTCCTAGGCAGTTGTTATTTTCCAAGCCGGTGGGTAAGAGACCAAGGGGTCGGCCTAGAACCAGGTGGCTAGACTACATGGAGAATCTGGGTTCGAGTCGCTTGGATATTACCAGGGAGGACATGCGCCTGATGGCGGAAGATCGCGATCGCTGGAGATCCTCCATAGGGCTGCTGCCCCCGCGACCCTAACGGATAAGCGGGTTTGAAAAGTAAGTAAGTAAAACTTATTGTGCAAAATCTTAGATCAATAAATTAATTCCTTCCCCTCCACCACTCTTAGGAGGGAACAACCAAGTTAGTGTGTTAGTGTGTGTGTCTTTTCCTTGGAGGTAGTCAGAGAATCACCTTCCCCGCTATGGGTGATACGTATTGGTGTTTCATTACAGATACCCGAACCATTCGTCTTCGATCGCCGTAACGGAACGTGTGAAAACAACCCATCCCGCTACGAATTTTTTTTTTTTTGGTTGAACTCCACAGAAACGTATTGATTATTATGAAAACTACGGCGTGTGTTCTGATAGTCGCTCTTATAATGATAAAAAACCAACCTATTGTGGACGAAATTGATAAAATTATCGCCGCCTTGATCCCACTTCGTGTGCCCATCACCCTGCTTAGTGAAGAAGCCGTGGTGCTGATCAACGGACGTCTACAAGTAGAAATCGACGGCGACCATACACAAATGTGGGAAGATTATGAGAAGAGATCCAACGCCTGACGAACACAACGACGATGACTCCAGAAATAAATGTGTGGAGAACGTATCCGGTTGAAGCCTTCGTCGATGGTGGACTGATAAAGTACAGTGTAGGCATTGGACACTCATTGATCGAAAATGTGGAACGGACGATTCAGAACCAAACCCATTTCCTGTCCCGACTGAATGAACCACGAGAAAGGACTCCGGCAAAGTGGAGGACATCGGCGATTACCTACAGAAACTCGATGCACGAGCGTACTCATGGAAGTACCTGTGGCCTCGTTCTCCCGTATATTACCACTCCTAATGCCCGAAGAGATGGGCCCTTGGGTGGCCATGTAGTTACGGGAGCTTCCTAACTGGAATGCGGCCCGCGACTGGTTAATGCGACGGTTTGGGCACCAATCAGGATTGATTGCCGTTAAAAGACGTCTGATGGACCGCCTCACAATGAGGCCAAATTCAATAATTGTTGGCAAAAACTCAAAAAATAAAAGTGATAATAGGTAACTAATATTAATTTGAATTAAGAATTGAATATGCATACCTAAGATGGCGGCGACTCAAGTTCACTGAACATGAGCTCCTCGTAAACTTGCACAGGCATGAGCACGGGTAGTCTAGTTCGCCTTTAACCATCTATAATTTATTTTATAATTGATCCTCTGTCGGAAACCGCAACCAATTCAATGTTTGTTTTGAAAGATTTGGAAACAGTTCAATGAATACTACTCGAACAACAATTGGTTTTTAACTATCCTCTGATGTTAAACTCGTCCATATTATCAACCGAGACAAGAGATATTTAATTTTGGTGAACATTGTATTCTGTTTAGTTTTCCTATTTTTATAACCTTTACGATACATATTGATATATTCTTCAATTTTGTCGTTTAACTCTCCATGATGCCTCGTGATTCAGCAAAAAACGCAACGAATAATAAACCTTCTACCGCTCGCACCTCCGCCTCGGACTCGCCCATCAAACAGCCATCAGATAATTCTCTCCAGGCGACGTACTTTGAGAACTTAGACTCCTTGGATTCTATTATTTCCTCCACGATTTCCAAAATGTTGTAAGTTCTGAAGTCTAGGATACAAGATATATCATCTAAACTGGATCTTTTATTAGAGAAGATGGAATCAACCACCACCCGGCTTAATCAACTTGAGGAACAACATAAGACCATGAATAATAGACTGGATTCGATCGAATCGAGTTTGTTCCGCGGCGGAGTGTCTCGAATGGAAGAGGCATTTAAGCAGATCGATAGTTTAGAACAACATTCCCGACGCTTCAATCTACGAATATTTGATGTTCCTGAAAAACCGGCTGAGAACTTAAAAGACTTAATCGCTGGGATGTTCACTGATCAACTTTTAGTTCCAACTCACCTACCGATTTTGTCAATCCACCGTCTTGGTCCCCTTACTTCTGTGTATTGCCGACACGTCATTCTGCATATGGCCACTACAACTCATCGCGGTCTCGTTATTAAGAACCGCCGAAGACTCCGAGCCTTCCCCGCAGTGATAGTGGCAGACTTGACAGCCTCCCGATACAGAATACTTAGAGAGGCTAAATCGAAGTTCGGCAAGCGGAATGCTTGGAGCTTCGGCGGCAGGATCTTTGTGAAGGATCCAGTTTTGGTCATTTCTACTGGTGACTTCAATCTTGTGACCTGAGAATTTATTTTTTTGTGTGGCTTGTTTCTGAGTACTTATGATTTTTATATAGTTTAAATAGTTCATCTTATAAATTTAGTTAGATAGTATCTTTTATCTTTGTTTTCGACTAAATATTAGGTTATCGTTATGTAAAAATATTCTCTCGTTTTTTTCTCGTCTTAATTTTAGTTTATCCCTTTCTTGATTTGGCATTTATAAGACCATTTTTGTTTTTAGTTTCTGACTATTTTTTTTACAATATCTATTTTGTCTACCTAAATTTATTAGTTTGTATTTTGACGTCTAACATATCACATTTGCATAAGTGCTCTCTCCTATGTACTATACGTTCCCTTATTTACGTATTCTCTTTTTATTTAACTTATATCTATTTATATTAATTTTTTTCTTTTACTTAATTAGATTAATTTACTTATTCCACTTTTATCCATTTTCCTTGTTACAATGTCCGATTTTGTTCTCCCGATATTAGTTGAAAAAACTAATTCTCTAATTAATGATCTCTCGAGTTCATTAATGAGAGTTATAACAAATTCTCTCTCGAAGAATTTTTCTTTTTCCTTTTTAAACATTAGGAGCTTGTTCGCCAACCTTTCTTGTGTACAAACTAATTTAAATAATCTATCTTTATCACCAAATATGTTTATTTTTACCGAGAGTTGGATCTATAACCCTTGTGGAGCCCCAAACATTCCTGGATACAGAACTGTCTCAATCTGTCGTTCCAATAAACGTGTGGGCGCTATTAGTGTATATCTTTCTTGTCAATTTTCCTTCTCTCTTATCTCCCGGTATACGCTAATATCAACCGACTACGAGGCCCTTACCCTTTTAATTAACAACAAATTAATTTTTTTAATTATCTGTCGTCCTCCTTCAGGCCTTTTTTTCCCTTTTTGTACCTTTTTGTCTTCTACAATACTAGATCTACAAATGGCTGGGAAATTACTCATTCTAATTGGTGATTTCAATATTGATTTCAATAAGCCCTCTTCTTCACTTAATCAACTTCTAGATCCTATCACCTGTTCTGGGCTTTTACCTCACACTATTCCTCTCACAAGGGAACCCCACATAGCCTATCCGCTTTAACAATGGAGTCTTTGTATGGCTATGCATACTCAATTTTTTTCGTTTTCGCAATTTATTTTGATAAAAACAAAATTTCGCACTCTTATTTTGCAAGCATCTATAGTAGCTTCAGATGGGTAACAAATTTTAATATGGTGGAAATCTGTGACATACATGTTCGAGGGATTCCCTTGTCAGTACAATTCATATTCGGCAATACATTCTTGCTTTATGAACTCTGACTCGGTTCTTTTCAGTAGCTTTATTGATATGGTTATTTCTGATCGTTTTCCTTTACTTACGATTTTTAATACCCTCACTTTAAATATATACCAGAATACTCATATCCGTTCTCGTTTAGTTACTCCTAATCGAATTTCAATCCTGAATTCTTTTTTAGCTCTAACAGATTGGAACTATCTTTTATCTGATTTTACTATTTCTGATCTACTTTTTAATTGCTTCTTGTCTCATTTTCAGCTTGATCGCTACTTTCCTAAGCATACCTCTTCTTCTATTATTCCTAAGGTGACTGTCTATAAGCCCTGGATTTCTGCTAATATCCTAGAACTTATTAAAAAAATGCCTTATACCGGAAATACCGTAGAAATCCTACTGCTAAAGCCTTCAATAAGTTTAAGTTTTTTTCTAATTCCGTTAAAAATAAAATCATAAATTCTAAACGAATTTATTATAACTCTTTGTTTTTGCGCCTCCGATCTTGTAAAGAGAAATGGCGTGTTCTGAAGAATTTGTCTGACGGCTCTAATTTACCTTCTCCTTTTTCTCAATCTGATTCTGTTTCTTCTTCTTCTTCTTTAACCGATTTTCTTCATACTCTATTACCCCCTTATACCGATCCCCCTCCTCCTTCTGATACCAATTATCCCTTTCATGTTTCCTCTCCTGCATTCAGTTTTTATGTTACTCCAACGGTCGAAGATGAGGTCTCTAACGTTATAGCGCAATTAAAATCTTCCCCTGTTCCTGACCCCCTTGGTTTCCGCTCAGATGTTATTATTGCATTAAAGCAAACGCTTGCCTTTCCCTCTTGCCTTAATTTTTAATCATTCTATTAGTACAGGTACACATCCCACGGTCCTAAAATTAGCGCGTGTAGTGCCGATTTTTAAGAAAGGTGATTCTAGTGCATATACTAACCATCGTCCCATTACTGCACTCCCAATATTTTTAAAAATTTTTGAAAAATTATTTTTTATCCGATTTTCACAATTTATTTATGATCATAATTATCTTTCTCCTTGTCAACATGGTTTTGTGCCCAAAAGGAATGTGGAGACGGCAACTTATGAATTAATTGAATTTCTCTCATCCGAAATGTCTCAGAATAAATTTGTTGCATCTGTTTTCATTGATTTTACAAAGGCATTTGACTGTATACTCTTTTATCTACTTCTTTTTAAGTTACGTACTTTCTACGGTATTCGAAGCTTACCTCTTTTATGGCTCACCAGTTTCCTCACTAATAGAATGTATTATTTAGCTCATTGTGGAAAATCGTCAGGAATCGCGGGGTCCCCCAGGGCTCGATCCTCTCTCCGATCCTTTTTAATTTATATATTAACGATCTCTCTCTAATTTTTACTACTTTCAAAATTATTTTTATATGCTGATGATGTTTCCTTAGTTATATCTAACAGCGACATTTCAGGTCTATTAACTTCTATTAACCAATCTCTTAACACTCTCAGCAATTGGAGCTTTGCGAACGCTCATATTGTCAATATCAATAAGACCAAGCCGATGTTTTTTTTACCAGCGCAACAAACATAATATACCTGTATCTCCTGCGGTTTATTACGATAATAATATTATTTCTATTACTACGACCTTTACTTACCTTGGACTAACTTTTCTTTGGATATATCATGGAATACCTTAGTTAGTATTCTCACCAAAAAACAAGGTATTATCTCCAGATTCCACTACCTTCCTTCCAACTTTCTGTTATTATATTTATTCTTGGATTCACTCATCATTATGCTACGGTATAATATTCTGGGGTGCTACCTCTACGGTTAATCTTTCTAGAATATTTAAATTACAAAAATGGTTTCTCCGTACTCTACTAACCCTTCCGAAATCATCTTCTGTTACTAACCATTTATTCTCGTTACGCATATTGACTAAACCAATTATATTTTTTATCCTTATGTTCTTTTATTTATAAGACTTCTAACGCTCTCCTAATTTTAACTACATCTATACCAATACGAGTATGTTTTAACCGAGACAAGCATAATTATCCTACACGGCTTGCTAACGAGATACGTTTACCATTTTCTACTCTTAATTATAGAAATCGCTGTGTCTCTTTGATCGGTATTAAATGTTGGACCTGTCTTCCTCCTCAAATACAATCGTTAAGTCCCTATTCGATATTTAACAAATTACTGTTTAACTCACATTTCTCTTAATACAGCTGGTCCGATTTGATTATTATTTAATATAATATGTAACTTTTATTTTGTTATAATATTATTGTATTTTACTTTGTCGTTAGTAAATTACCCATGCAATCTCTTTACATTATTTATTTTGGTAAATTATTTCAATTCCGGTGTATTTAGCTTGATTAACGTCATCCCATTACAGAGAACGTTATTGTGACGTGATTGCTTGGTCACCTACGACGTTACTGTAACGTGAGTTCAGACGTCATATTATCGTTTTTATGTCTCATCATCTAGACGTCTAAACTAACGTCGTATAACCAGTAAAGAATGACGTGAATACGACGTGTTTTTCATGTCGAGTTAATTCGTTAAGAACTGGTGATATATAACGTTATTATAATGTAGTTATATATCACCAGTTCTGAAGTTGTGACATATTTACTAAGGTTTTTTTCATTTAAATCAAATTCGAAAAAAATTAAATCAAATAACGTTTTTTTATTTAAAGATCTTAACTGACGAGCTAAAAGTTCGAAAACGTTAGTAAATATCACAACTTAAGAAATTTCTTAAGTATAAACTTTATTTAATTTATTATTTCTTTCATTATTAAATTTTTATTCAAAATGAGTATCATAATTCCATTAATATCAAACATTATTATATCAGAATTGCATTTTGAATACCCACAAAAATAAAAAATAAAAATACAAAAATAGTTTTTAAATGTATTTTTTATTTGTCTCAGTTTGTAAATCATACATTTCTAAACTGTAATATTTTTCACACAGTGAAATTTTCAAATAACAGTGAAATAATTTTCATGAATACATCCTTGTATGGAGAAAATAATTCAATATCAAATAGTGTTCAATTATACAAATATAAAAACACTTCAAATTGACCCTTAAGATTTTAAAAAGTATGAATCAAAGGAACAGCAACACTTTCGTTTATTTTTTATATGGCTGCTGTTTTCTAAAAAAAAAAAAAAAAGAAGTAATAATAATTTTGATCAAATGCCATTCATACAGTCTAATGAGTAATAATTTTTTGTGAAAGTTGTACTTTAAAAATGTTAAACAATGATGATTGACAAGGATATGCAAAAAAATTTAAATATTAAATTTTTAACTTTTAAAATTAGAGTAATGATTTTCTTCATCAGAGTTCTGTGCACCTGATCTCGGGGGTGTCAAATCATCCATAATAAAGTAGATAACATTTTATTATTATAAATTGCACAAACCAAAAAAAAACATGGAACAATTGTTAGTTAACGGATATATATTTAGAGAAGGACGAGACACAGGAACCCTGGAATACAATAAATAATAGTTATTAATTAAAAATATAAAATGAATAAAAAATACTCTTGACAGCAATGGACAGAGATACTCTTAGCATGAATTATCAATACTATAAAGCTTACTATCTAAAAATAAATTGCTTATGTCAATATAAATTATTCTTCAAAATTATATTTTGACAAATATATATTTCAAAACTACTTACCAATGCAATGAGTGAAGAAATTTCAATCAGTTTGTGAAGGATTCAGAAATGGTTCAGTATCCCTTGGAGGAGGAACAGGGAATAGATTTGCAGGTCTGAATTTTTTTTTGTAATTTTTCATGAAACGCACGTTTCCCAGTTGTCTTTATTCTAAGGGCCTCTAAAAAAATGTTTTTATGAATATACGTTCATTACTTATTAAAGTATGCTTTATATGGTAAATACGAGTACTTACTTTAATGAAGTTGAATGAGTCTGACTGATTTATATTTTCAAAAAAGCTTTGTTTATTTCATCAGCCTCACTTTGAATATCAGATGTGAATAATGCTTAGTTTGCCTTAGCCTCTACCAAATTATCTATTAAAGAAGATGTATTATTTAATAAATTATTATTTATATACCAATTACAAATCATTTGTGCCATATACTGCTCTATATATTTAATATAGAAACTTAATTCATTTTCGAGAGAAATCAGGCAGCGAACCAGTAATTTAAATGGGCATAGAAGCAAAACCGAACTGAATTTCAAATGAGTTTAAAATTTAAAATGAATTAAAGAAAGATTTAATTTTTATTAATTTTAAAACCCTAACACCACGGTATCACTGCAATTTTGCCACTTGAAAAATAGTCATACATTATAATGTATAAGCAGGATATTTGACACGTTTTTATTTTAATTTTTACAATTACATTACCTGTAATACAAAAATGTCTTGTAATCGCATGCACTCTCCATGTTTCCTCGTTTGGCTCCTCTTCTTTCAAAAGTGCGGACTGGAATTTCGAATCCGTTTTATAATTAGGCCAATACACCTCACGTTTTCTTGATGATAACCAATTTCTATAAATGACGAAACTCCTCCTTCATATTCTAATTCCACGAGGTACATTTTAAGTGACTAAAAAAATGAAACTTACAGACGATTCATGATGGCAGAAATCTTCCCGCCAACTCTCAAACGGTTTTCACTAAATTTCCCACAATACTGTAGTCGCACGTGACCACTGACCTCTATAAAACAAGGGATGCACGCCAACTGTTGTTGTGATTGAGGCGATAGGGGCGGAAGAATTATTTCATACGGGCAGACCGTTAACGATCTTATTAAAATAAGATTTCATGTTTTCAAAATGATCATTGTGTCAATCTTATTAAAATAATCACGAATGTGTAATAACGAAAATAATAATTATGCAGAAAACGTATAAAATATATATCATAAAAGGATTGAACATGACCACAATATAATGCATATACTATTATAAATTTATTATTTATATATTTAGAAAAAGATAATGTTTTTTTTAATGTATATATCTATTATTAGACAAAATAGGTATATTTATAGGTTCAAATCACGTTAATGGAACCATCTATAAAATGGTAATAAGGACGTTCTTTTAAACCGATTAAATTAGTCTGTAACTCGTCATGTAGGTATCATGGAACACGCACACCAATGAAAAACGTGAAAGTGACGTTGCAAGTTGACCTTGACGAAATAATAACAGAAATGACCAACAAATGACGTAATAAGGCCTTAACCCTATTACGGAGGGTTGATTCAGATAAAATGAGACGACTTTAAACGCCGCGTATGACCTTGACGGAATGTGATTTGCATGACTCGTCCACTATTCATGGGGATTAGCTTTGTATACACTTGTTGCTGTTATTTGGGACATTTCATGCTGAAGCATGGCTTTTTGGGAAGGGTATATGTTTGGCCTTTCCGACGCTAACTTCAGTCTTTCGTGCATTGTGGAATTATGCAAACGAAATGGTATTGTGGCATCCAAAGCTACTGTGGGTCGAATAATCAAAAAGAACAAATTGCGACCATCTAATGAACGTGGACGAGCAGAGAAGCAGACTAGAAACAAGCCCCAGCCAACACGCCCAGCTCAGGTGGTGCGAGAAATCCGGTCTGAACTGCTGAAAGAAAATCCTCCCACACAGAGAAGTCTAGCCCTAAGGAAAGGTATTTCACAGGCAACAATCTCCAGAATAATTCATGACAATCTTGGGCTGGAGCGACGTCATAAAGCGCAAAAGTTTGGATCCACATGGACAAGGCATCAAGCCACACGGCCAAGTCATCTGTGGCTTACTACAGGAAGATGGAACCAGAGACGGGCATACGAGTTATTCCCTTCTCTCATGTGCCTGTAAAATCTCCTGAAGCATCACCGATGGATTTCTGTGGTTTTGGTCTCCTGAAACGACGGCTCGGAAGTCGCCGACCAAGAACCGTTGATGGGCTATGGAAAGTGTGTCAGCAGGTGTGGAACGAACTTCCCATGGAGTCCCTCAAACTCAGTCTACTTCAGTGGAAATTACGGTGCCGGGCGATAGTCCAACAACGTGGCTCTCACATCGAACACAACCAATGGTGGCGCCATGGTATTACACCATCGTAACAGAACTGCAAAGTCGTCTCATTTTATCTGAATCAACCCTCTGTATAGTTGATTTGCTTTGTACTAACCGTTTTGATTCAATTTGGTAATATTTAGGGCGCCCTTGAAGTCTAACTCGTCGGTTTTTAACCATACGGGCCTCAATGGACACCATAATGTAATGTATCTATTAATAAAATAAAATAAAAATAAAATAAAAATAAAAAAATAAAAAAATATTAACTGCTTACAGCACTCTATAGATCAAAGTCTGAAAAGAGCGTCGTTCTTTTCAAAACAAATCCAAACTTGTCAACACGTGCCCGTTGTTTTTAAGAAGAAAACACTCGTGTCGTTTTTCTGTTTAAATGCTTGTGTTTTCTGAAAGCTTTTAAAAAAATTTTAACATGGCGTTCTTACCCACAGGTTGGTACATCATTAATTAATTTTATTTCTTATTTTCATTTAAGTAAAGTTTGATAATTTTAATTTAAAAATGGGCTGTTAGTAAGAGTTGAACTTCGAGAGTTGAATAATACTATAGGAATTTAGTTTATATCAGGGCAAATGATGTTCATAATTGTTAGAAATATAGCATACAAATAGTGATAAAGTAAGAATGACATAATCAAGGAAAAGTTTCAATGAAACTAAATTTATATTTTTTCGTTTAGGGTCTGGTTCAACAGATATCTTTATAATTAGGAGAACTTTATTTGACAAAATGAAAGATTCAGGCTCCATTAAATTTGATGATCAAGTAATATTTATGAAGAAATTTGTTGAAACACTAAGTTCCAAAAGAGTTAATTCCTGATCTTCATAAGAAAATTTCATTTTTTGTATCTGATTTGAAGAAGAAATGGCAAGAAGCTAATAGAATTCAAGACAGATTCTTCTTAAAAAATAAAAACTGGTTAGATACTTCGATTAGTTTTCCAAACTATAATTTAACTCTAAGTAAAAAAGTGGGTCGACCAGAGAAGAATCTTCCCATAGGGCAAAACGTAAGAAGATGGAGTTTCTCAGAACCAAGCATTCACCTTGTGAGTTGTCATTTGCTGCTCAGAGGAGTTTATGTTCTGCAGGTAAATCAGAGGCATCGAAAATAGTAAAAGGAAAACACTACTACGACACCGACACGAGTAGGAAAATATCAAATTGCTTACAAAAAGGTTAATGTTCCACAACAAAAACAATTTTCAGGAACTGAAGCTCTTGCCATTTTCTCACGCCGAAGCTAATCTGAGTAGACATCAATATAATATAATTCGTGAAAATGATAAACTCCGATTCCCATCTTACAAAGTAATACAACTGGCTAAAAAAGAATGTTATCCACCAAAAGAAAGCGTTACAGTGGCTGAGACTACGGCTGAAGTTAAATTGCAAGCACTTCTTGACCATACCGCATTTCGCCTTTTAGAAGCGCAGAAGGGGGTTTTAGAAACCCAAAAAATTGAGAACTTTAAAAACTTGCTTTTGATTTGCAAATGAGGTTTCGACGGATCTTCATCTGTCGAATATAAACAAAAGTTAGAATGACCCAAATGCCACTGAGGCAAATATTTTTCTTTCATCTTTGGTACCCATAAAACTAGTTTCAGAAAAGCCAGAGGAACAACATTCATATATTTTTTTGGCAAAATGAAAGAAAATCTTCGACCCGATATTGCAGACCTATTAGATTTCAGTTTGAACACGAAACAACAGAACTGTCGTGAAAAGAAAGAGAACACATACAAGGACAAATACAACATTTAAGGCCAACGATATACGAATATAAAAGCGTATGCATTGAAGTACATTATAAAATGCTATTCACAATGGTGGATGGCAAAGTCTGTAATGCACTTACTGAAACTTCATCTACATCGCGATGTTATGTTAGCGGCCTGACATCAAAGAACTTTAATGATAGTGACAAAGTATTAAGTACAAAAATTGTCGACATTTCCAGACTAGAATTCGGATTATCGGTACTTCACGCAAGGATAAGATTTTTGGAATGTGTATTGCATCTTTCCTATAAATTACCTGTAAAGAAGTGGATATGAAAATAAGAAAACTGTGGCAAGAAATAAACAAATTATAAAGGACAAGTTTAGGAGTGAGATGGGATTATTAGTTGATAAGCGTAAACCCGGCTTTGGAAGCACCAATGACGGAAACACAGCCAGGCGTTTTCTTGATGATTTGGAATTGTCAGCAAGCATTACTACAGTGGATACTGAAGTCATAAGACAGTTAAAAATTGTATTGCAAGCAATTTCTAGTGCCCATGAAATAAAGTGGATAAATATCGCGCTTATACTTTAGAGACGGCGAGATTATTCATAGAAAAATATTCCTGGTATCCTATGCCTCCAACCGTGCACAAAATTTTAATCCATGGCTCAGACATAATAGAGCATGCTTTGGTCCCTATAGGGCAATTGAGCGAAAAGGCCCAAGAGGCGAGAAATAAAGAGTTCAAAAAGTTCAGGGAATGCTTTTCTCGTAAGATTTCAAGTCGGAAAACGAATGAAGATGTGCTCAATTGTCTTCTGATCACATCGGACCCTCTTATTTCTAGTTTGAGAAAAGTTCCCCCCAGAAAAGCAAGTTTCTTCGATAAAGAAGCTTTAAATTTGTTAAAATCAACTAACATTAGTTTAATGTCAAATAGTGATACTGAGTCTGATTATTTAATAGAATGAAAAATGTTTTTAAAAACTCAATCTTAAAAGATAAAAAGGTCTTGTTTTTTAATTTCCTGATCTTAAGATGCGTCTTCTTTTAATGTATTATTATAACAATTTTCACACATCGTACAGGAATTATAATAAAAAAATTATATTAAATGTGTAATATTTAAATAAATATTATCATTTATTAATCAATACTGCTTAAAAAGTGTTTTAATTGTCATTTACATCTCAAGATTTAAATAAAATATTTTATGCCAGGAATTAATGCATTTGGCCCCACTGTGCGCCGTCAAAAGTCAGACGAGATGTTCTCCCAATTCGCATACGATGTATGCCAGGAAAATCAACGTCTTATTTACCCCCTAAATGCTGACGAGTCCTCGACCTTTGCTACGGAAACATGCGGACGGACCTACGAAGACGGATTCGACGGTCGGAGTTCGGCTCTTTACCGGAATTGGAATCGCTTGCCCATGAGCGGGAAAAACGTTGTGATGACCCTCACTCCTAAAGAGGATGTCTATGCGTTTGAAATGCAAGCCGAACATAGGAAGAAATGGGATGACCCCTCGGTGCGAATACACGTGGTGGTGTCTCTAGCCCAAACCTACTGCCAGGATCATTTCAGGACCCGTGAAAATAACGTGGATGCCAACCTCAGACATGGGTGGGGTCATCAAAGACGTTCCTACCCCAGTAGAGTCTTCCGACGAACCGGGAGTAAACACCTCGACAGCAATTCACCCAATCGACCCGAATGTGAGGGGGCGAAAATACGAATCCTTAAACGAAACCCCGGTGCGTAGGTATCCTTGCCCAATACTGAACAAGAAGGAGATACCCGGATCACGAAGACGACCAGGATCCTCTGTCCTCGCTTCGCGCAGAATCAAAATTACGGGTACCAACTACCGTTTGTTGGCGGCTCCAAGTTGTGACCGGGTCAACAGTGGTCGATGCGATGCTCGACACAGGTGCGACAATCTCTTTGATAAATGAGACCACCGCAGAGAAAATAGCGGGGAAAAGAGTCCGACGCCTTCAAGGTAAACGAATAATTGTTGCCGACGGACGAGAAATTGTGTTGTCGGAAAGCGTCTTTGCCGAAGTGACCCGTGTTGAAGATACTGACTATCCTGCTCAGTTCTAAGAATGGTGGGTTTTCCCGGGACTGGTCCCCCTCTCCCCCGTTAGAGTCAGACCGTATTACTACGTCCCACAAAACTAGAAACGATCCGAGGCTTGTTGATGGAAATGGAGCAACAAAGGGTCGTCTGGAGATGCGAGTCGGCCTGTTGACTGCCGTACTTCCTAGTGCATCGTGACAAGTCGAAAGAACCACGATTCCTGCTCGATGCGCGGAAGTTAAATGCCCTCACCAAGCCGATGTCTTACTTTCCCCTATCGACAAAACTAATACTCAGGAAACTTAGTCGTGACCGGAATTTCTCCACCCTGGATCTACGGCACGCCTATTGGCAGGTCAGGCTTAGCCCCGACTCATGTGAGAAGACCGCATTTATGGTCCCCGGCTTTGGCATCTTTTGTTATCAGGTTTTGCCGTTTGGGATCAAAAACGCGGCCTAGGCCTTTCAGTCTCTCATGGACCAAGTTCTGGATCCATCTATAGAACCTGAGTGCTTCTACTATGTAGATGATATCATAGTGGCGAGCCGAGACTGGGGAGCCCCACTTCGACACACTCCAGAAAGTATTCCACCGATTACTGAAGTTCAACCTAAAAGTGAATTTCCGGAAATCCCTCTTTTTCCGTCGAGAGGTTGCATTTCTGGGCTATCGTGTGGACGAGAAGGGGCTGAGACTCAGTGATCGGAACATACACCCGATTGTAATCTATCCACGTCCCACCAAAGTGGAAGAGGTCCGGTGATTCCTCGTCATGGTCCAGTATTATCGCGCCTTCATACCAAACTTTATCGTGATAAACTGCCCTATGCGTCGTCTGAAACACAAAGATACGAGATGGGTTTGGAACGACGCCTGTGAGAACTCCTTTAACACCATCAAAGGATTCTTGACCACGCCCCCCCCCCCGCATCCTCGTCCAACTGGACTTCGCTCGCTCGTTCGAAGTTTACGACGAAGTACGCCAAATCGACGCATACGCCACCGATCACTGACGGACATATGATATGATAGGAGTCCAACTACAGCGCCATCGAATGCGAGTGCCTCGCAGTCCTGCACGCCGTAGAGACGTTCCGTCCCTACCTTGATGGAACGCATTTCACCATTTACTGTGCGCGCAATCCTTGAAGTAGATGGAAAACTTTAAAGACCATCACGGCAGGATTGCGCGTTGGAACCTACGGCTGCAGGGCTTCGATTATGAAATCGTCCATCCACGGGGAATGTTTAACAATATACCCGACGCCCTCTCCCGTTCGACAAACCTGACCTGCATAACACTGCCCCGGGACTCTTATCTCTCCGTCCAAACATCGCCCGTGTCTCTTGAAAATCACACAATCCGAGAACAGCACCGTCCCCGTGAGGCATTTTCAACACGAAACGCCTCTCGTATAATGACGCCCCCCCCCCCCCAACGAGACGCGTTGATTCGAACCTGGCATCAACGGCCTGACCTGGTGCACCCCGTCGGAAAAACGCTTTATCTTGTAATGCCAAATTTGAACAATTCAGTAATCACGTTTTCTCTCCGTTCCTTCAACAGACAATGGACACCGTGAGAAAAATGTTCCACGAACCTTTGAGTAATTTAAGAGAACTACTAGAACATCCCCTCCTGAACACCAAGTCTAATCTCTCACCCATAACACTAGCTCCTGTTGATTCTAACCAACAGCAACAGCTCACCCCCAACGAGTACAGATTTCCTACTCCTCAAAGGCCACAGCAGATGCAACCCGCAACATTTCCCCTTCTTGATCCCTCCCATGTTGATGCAAACCCTAATCTCATACCTGGCCTCAACATTACAACTGCTTTTCCAGCTGCCAACACTTCCCTCCTCCCTTTGCAATGCCCATCAGAACTCTGCCCGACGTTTTCACGAAATATCTCCAATACGAGAGCCAGTTTCTCAACTGAACCTGATAGCTGGGATGTTCCCCTACGTACCCCAAATACAATACGTCTATGCCTCGGCAACATTGATGATGGCGTCTCTCCACAACAATTAGTGAATACGTTAACCAAAACCGGACCAACTGTCTTGCAATGTGGCCGTTGGACAACTAAATCAAGTAGCCCCTCTAGCCTTTTTTTCGTCAGAGTGCGACAGGACTTTAATCGTAGTGTATTCAAAGACATTAAATGGCCCAACGGTGTCTATCTCCGATAATACCATGGCCGTAACCCTGAACTTTTACCAGATTCTTTCGGGCTAAAGGTAAATGCGAAGCCTATTTAACGTCCCACTCCATACTAAAAACTCTACCGTATCACCAGACAAGCACATGTTCCGCATGGGCTACCTAAATCTCAGATCCATGATGAATAAAATTGACGAACTCCAAATCAAGCTCAATGATCATAAAATCGACCTTGGAATTCTCATGGAAACATGGCTGACGCAGGAAGTCGACGGTAACATTATCAACTTCGAAAACTATGTTCTTTTGCGCTCTGACCGCCCTTTTCGAGGAGGGGGAGTTGCTATCCTTGCCAATAACTTGTGGAAGTGCACTATTTTATAGACCCAATTATGTGGAAATTAACACCCTTCTTGATGTCATCCATAAACTGAATTTAAACTCCAGAAACGTAATCGTAGGCGACTTTAACCTCAACTTCGCCCTCAATTCGAACGAAAGAAACTTAGTGGTCCAGAACTGCGGCCTTTTTCGGTGCTAGCCTATTGTCGATTTCCCCACTGGAATTACATTCAAGACAGCGACAACCATCGACCAAATTTTCCTTCCAAGTGACTGGAATGAGTTCCAAGTGTTTAAAGAAGATTTCCCTGCTTGTGATCACGTAGTGCTCGTTTGTACCATAAACACCAATCTTCCCACTCCGAACAACCACCCAACCACGCATCTCAATCAACCACATGCTTCTTTTAAAAATATCAACTGGCCCATATTCAGGCATCATTTCTCAAGTATCGATTGGGATCCCTTTTTCAACGAGACCGACCCTGAGATCATCTATGAGATCCTCCAAAGCAACGAGAAATGGGCTCTGTTGAATTCAGGGCTAATATTCACAAAGAGAATAAATCGAACATTATAAAAAGATGGTGGAACCCCCATATTCTAAATCTATGGAATCCGAAGAGAAAAAGTTGCATGATTTTCAAGAACAACAATTCCTCAGTAAGTAGAGCCAACTTTGAGCTGCGCAATTCGCTCAAAGGGCCCTATTTACTGACAATCACAATAAACTTGACTTGTGGAAATACATACGGAATACCCACGACGTTAAAAAACAACTTCCCTAAAGAGAATTTGCCTATCATACCTCAAATGGTTGAATAACCCCAACAATCAACCTTTACCTACAGTAATTAAAAATACCTGTTCTACGGTCAAGACTTTCAACTCTCTGCCTACGATCTTGCCCATGAAGATAAAAAGCACCATAAGGGCGATGAAACTTAAGAATACTAACCGAGACGGTTTGATTTCTGCAACTGTCATTAAAAACTGGGGAAGTCTGGGAATTACTTTAGTCGAACATTTACGACTATCTATCATTAATACCAGATCATTCCCTTCAGACTTCAAGAAGGCACTGATCGTCCCATCTATAAATCTGGCCCTGGTTCGAATATCAAAAACTACAGACCTATAAGCATGCTGCCTACCTTAGCCAATATGAGCGAAAAAATCTTGTTTGCAGATACTATTTACTACCTCTGGTCAGTCATCCCTAAAAGGCAATACGGTGGACGACCCAACACCCCAATCTCATATATACTATTAAAAATTCAACTAAGTGCAATGAACGCCCTCACTCGGAAACAGAATCTCCTTATCGCTCTTACCGATCTGTCGAAGGCCTTCGACAGTGTTTCTAGATCACAATTGATTGAACAGCTGAAGGCTTTAGGCATTGAGAACCGATACTGTCCGTGATTAAAGACTTATTCTCAAACAGATACAATTACATGATTGGCCCCATTCGGAACGAGGAGTAATGCAGGGCTCTGCATCTAGTATTACCTTCTATGCAGTGGCAACCAGCCCATTGTTTAATGTACCCCTTCCCCTTAAAAGTGCCATCTGTGCATATGTCGATGACAATAACCTGTACACAGCAGATTCCGATGAAACCCCTGATGAAGCCATTAAAAACATCCATCACGATCTCTCCTTGCTTAAGCAATGGTATGCCAACAATGGGATGACACTTAGTGAAACCAAGACTAATTTCACCAAAAGCAACACTAAGCATTTCGACGCCCAGAAAATACTAGGAGTATTATTTGACAACAAGTTATCCTTAAAACCCTGTATTGAAGATCTTGTCATGCAACTGAGCCGCCTTAGATATCTTGTGAAGCGCCTAAAAAAACCTTGAATAGGAGAGAGATCACCATAATAATAAAGAGTTTGTTCATTTCTAAACTAAATTATGTAATTATTTTATTGTCCTTTGCCTCCCGATTCTTATTAACGAGGTTAAAGGTTGCATACAACTCAATACTACGAGTGGCTTATTCAATTCCCCGCTACACTTCCGTTACCCTATCAAGCAAAGCTAATGATATATTAACTCTTCCTGGGCTAATACAATTGGCCAAGTTCAAAGAATTATACAGGGCCTTGTAGGATCCTCACCACCCGGCCCACTTTATTTCTCAATGGATAAATAATAACTGTTATAACCTCACTATATCCTCAAGTCAACACTAAAATAGGCCTTTCCTTTTAACACTATCGAGGATTGGAACCTCCTCCCATTTGAAACAAGAGCAACAACATCAAACTGTAAACTGCCAAACAGTAGTAACCATAAGATCCATGTTAACAAATTGTCACGTGGATTTAGCAGAGTGATGACAAGAGGAGGGAACGTGTAAAAAGGAAATATTTTATTAGCTTATAAAATATTTTGATAACAAAAATTGTCAAATAGTTTATTACTCAAAGTTCTGGCAGTGGAAGTATTTGCATATAGTTCTTAGAAATAGTCAATATTGGCAGGCAGTAAATTCGGTCAATTTCAAACGTCTCCCGTAAATACGGTCCAAGTTTCGGAAAGACGAGTGGGGAATAGATATTTTCAGTTCGCTATTTCCCAGTCTTTTAACGGATAAAGTCTTTACCAGTCGCAGCTTCAGACGATCGCCTCAAATTTGCGATGCTGTCTTGAAGATCGGTTGGTAGAACTAGGCGAGATACGAATTAGTCGTTAATGTCTCTCCGTAGCCTCCATTAGTAGATCTGGCGCTGTCTTCGAGAAATTGGTCGTCGTTGAATACGATTCAATGCACGGCCGTCGTAGGTGAATTGTTTCCGTCGAAACGTTGACGCTATGACTACTTAACCTCCGGTCGTAAATCATGTGATCACTATGCTTGATACACTAACACATTTACGACTTGCTACACATCACTATAACAATATCTCGTCGCTGACATACACTCACATCTTAATCTTTGATTGGACACTGTAGTACACTTTATAATATCAATCATGAATACGCACCACCTCGTCGTCAAAACCATTAGTAGCACTAATATGTCGCACTATCGTGAATTTTCCCGATCGTGGTTAAAATACAAATATAAACATTACGCACAAGATACACCACTCTCTGAAGCCGTCGGATACCGCACACAAGACGCAACACACGAAGCTACACCAACAATTTGGCGTCACCACAAAACACACTGAAGCTTTCGCTGTACGTCGAACACCGTGCCGCTTCTACGCTGAGTGTATAATTCGAAGATCAGTAACTTGACACTTAAATACTGTACCGCTGATACAGGTCAACACAATACGGGATTGTGGCAATAAACCAAAGTTCCAGCTCTTATCTATTTGTGAGGAAGTGACATTGAGTGCTTAGGAATGAACCCCCCTGTTTCTCTCATGACAAATTGACGCAAAGAGAAAGGGAACACTCCCAAAGCCTCATCACCCTCAGTCCAGTCAATGGACTCGTGTTGAAAGAGCACATGGAAAAGTTCCGTTCGTGTATTGGGAATTTTAACGTGAAATACAGTTAGGCTATCCGTGGCACATGTACAGGACCAGAACGTTAATGAATATGAAAGCAACGGCCTACCGTAATTCCAGAAAAGTCTTGGCAGGAATATTTTCTCACTCACACTCGACGGGTTCCGTCCATTAAACGGCGTCGTTTCTTCGGAGATAGCGGGTAGCTCGTCCGCATGCCTCTCGCTGATTTCCTCGTTAAGGTAGAGGAATGCTTCTGCCAAGGCCCGTGCGATTCTCTCCTCGAGTTCGGCCTTAAATACACCTTGGTCGAGTGCTTGGCGTCGCTCACGGTGTTGTTGCCAGCTGCCTCGGCCGCGTGCCTCGTCGACTGTTCTCTCCGTCTCGCTGTCGACTCCGCCGTCGCTCTGAGACGCGCTCGGCTCCGGAATTCTGTTACCGTGCCTGCGGTAAGACGCCTCTCATTCCATTTCCCAACGGCTGAAATCCCTCACGGTTGGGTCGCACGTCCGTCCTCTCTCGCTGCCATGCTTTCTTTTTCCTTCTCCTCCGACCGTGCTCACGTAATCTTTTCGGGATGGCGCTCTTTACGTCATTTTCGTCTCTCTCGTCGTCAGTTTCTTTCCTCTTCGATCGCCGCTCACGCCGACGAAATCTACGTGACACAAATTACTTAACCAATATGTAAAAAAACAATCAATTGTAATTGTGATTTATGTTCCTTGTACCCAATACCCCTCTGGGGTGCTATAATTTCAAATAAATAAAGAAATAATGAAGCCGTTAAAGAAATCGATACGTCTTCATAACGGTTGAGTAACTACGAGTTCTGCCCCCCCCCCC
>JAHWFO010074831.1:511865-528754 GCA_023313115.1 Rhysida immarginata | reverse complement strand
CCGCCCACACTTTTGGATCCGCCTGTGCTTTTAGACCGCCCACACTTTTAGAATGTGCCCCCCTAAAAACCCATCCCCTGTTTTTTCTTAATCTCTTTCAAAGCTGGTCGCCCCCTTTTAGAATTTTCTCTGTAGATGACGATACTGTGCAGTGGTTAGGTGATTTTGGCTTCTGGTGAAGGGAAGATGCTAAAGTTTTCCCCATTTTTTTTTTTTGGCATTGAGGTTGTTGAAAGTGTGTGGTTGTTTGCAGAGTTTTAGTTAATGTTTTGGTTTTTATGCGATTGGTGTGGTGGGATGGCGGTTGTTCAATTTTGACACCAGGTGCAGCTGTGAAAAATGTCTTGCATTTTGAGGGTTGCTATAGTAACGGCGGTTAATGGTATTCTTTATGGCATGTTGTGGTAACTCGAATGGTTTGTGCTTTGCCCTTTTTTGGCTTTGTGGATAATCAGTGTTTTTCGAAAGGAACTTAGTCTTGAAGGTAAGTCAGCTCCTTTTTTTTTTTCGTTTGGGGTGCGTTTCCGTCTTTGTTTGAGTTGGGTTGATGGAGGTTAGGTTTAGTTTGGCTGAAGTTGGGTTTAGTTAGGTTGGCTCATAAAATGAGCTCCGGTAGCTTTCTGCCAACTGTTTCTGTGGCAAATGAAACAAAAAGTGGCCATTGGGCTCCTGTAACCGGCCGGGGGGAAACCAACTGCCCCCTGTAACCAATTTGCAAAGGGGTACGTTTATAATTCAACATCGCCGTGAGCAGGGGACACAGGAGCGGAGCGATGGCGTCTGTGTACTAGTATTGTAGAAGTGGCGGCTAGTATTACGCCGTCGTCAGATAGTTCAAGTTGTCCCTGTTCGAGTAACGGAAAATGGTGACCAGCGAGGCCCGCTGGACCGAGAGTGGGACTTGTGGTTGGGATTGTGCAGATATCGAAGATTTACCGATTTGGGCAGTTCAAATAGCCACAAACCACTGTGGTTGCCACCAGTGATTGGTCGGGGGGAAATAATCCACCCCTCTAATTAAACTGGTTGAGATATGTATTTATTCAGTTAGGATAGTTCAAATGGCTAAAACCACTGTGGTTGCCACCAGTGATTAAAAAAAACAACGCGATCCATTAAACTGTGGTTCAGCTAGGGGAACTTTTACGTTAACTTCTACTCTAGGTAAAATTTAAAGGTAGTTTTAATTTTCCTTAGCTAAAATTTAAACATAATTGAAATTTCTCTCAGCAGATGGCGGGTACTGTTTCGTAGCGGTAGAGTGCTTATAATAATAATTATAGGACATTTGCCACACCTTCTTTTTCAGAATGTAATTAATAACTATAAAAGAAATACAACTAACTATTCACATACAGGAAATAAAAAATTTTTATTAAGTAAAAGGTAAACAATAATACTAGAGTGTAAAAATTAAATAATAACATAAATACTTATGTGAATAATAACTATAAAAGAAATACGACAAACTGATCACATACTGGAAATTAAATATTTATTAAGTAAAAGGTAAACAATAACATAAATATGATGGTGTAGGACTTTCAATTCAATCGGAACCATAATCAATGCATCATAATGCGTCAGGGTAAACGAAGCCGAAGATAAATATTAGATAATAAAGAATTAAGATTGTGGACGGCGTGGTGATAAAGGTTTCATCCCGGGCCCCATTTCTGCTCAAACTGGCAGTTTCTACCAATTTCGCTGCTGCTCGCATGGAAACATCGAAACCAGTGCACTGCGCATCCTTTATAAAAATCTTTATTTTATTTATTTTAATTTAAAATAAAGATTTTTATAGAGCTTCATTTATTTTACACTTTTATAATTGAGTGTCATAATATTTCTTTGTGAAAATTTTTTATAAAGATCGGTCGATGTTGATTCCTATTAATTCAGATAATCGTCAAAAATATTTATCCAGCAGGCATGACAAGATACATATTCTTCATAGTCTGTAAAGGCATGCTTTATTATTAAATATATTATTATTTCTATTATTTCATTGAATTAAACACAAAGAGCTGGATTTTAAAAAATAGGCCTACATGTTTACATTTCAAACCCGTCATTTCAACAAGTCATCTTTCATCGGTTAAAAATTAAAAAAAATAATAATATTACATATAATGTAAACTTGTCTGAGAATGAATTTGCTTACACCCTTTCTATGTTCGCCTTTATATGTATGAGTCTTCAGTATGATTTACAGCAACAGCTTACTTTTACGAAGGTGGGTCAACACAATCGTAATTCTTTATTATTTAATATTGTTGTTTACCTTTTACTTAATAAATATTTAATTTCCAGTATGTGATCAGTTTGTCGTATTTCTTTTATAGTTATTATTCACATAAGTATTTAAGTTATTACTTAATTTTTACACTCTAGTATTATTGTTTACCTTTTACCTAATAAAAAAAATTTATTTCCTGTATGTGAATAGTTAGTTGTATTTCTTTTATAGTTCTTAATTACATTCTGAACAAGGTGTGGCAAAAGTCTGGTGTGGCAAATGTCCAATGGCCAATGCTGCCTCGGCGAGGCTGCTCGCTCAGTCAGTACCCGGCTAATAAGTATTGATGGTCTCTGATACCCACCTTCATCCATTCTTGCTATTCTCTTGCACAGTTGTATGATATTGAGAAATTGTGACTTAATATTACTTGTTTACTGCCTGGCACATTTTGTTTGATCTTTATTATATATATGGTAAGTAAAAAAATTATTGTTTTCTTTATATTGATCACATTTGTTGTCCCACTGCTTGAACTCAGTAATGTCAGTTTGTACCAGTGGTATTGAAAATATTATATTCCTCACTGATGAGCTAATTTTACCGTTTTATCTCCATATTTTTTAGAGAAAATTTTATTTGTTCTTCACAATGACCAATTAAAGAACATCTTTTGAAGAGCAGATGAGCCTGAATTATTATCAGATGACTTTATTTTTGGATGAAATTTATCAACCTAATGTTGAGAGTGAAGATGAGAATAACCAAACTGTATTACATGGAAGAAATAATTTCCTGTTTAAAATGGACATTTGCAAAGGCAGTACAAAAAAATCCTTTTCAAAGCATAAATAAATCTATGACAAAGTTCAAAAGGCAGATCCAGTCTAAAACAGTACTACACTTAGATCTGTCAAACAAGGGGTACAAATTAAGTTTGGAAAAGATGCGACTCAGAAACCGAATTTATTCAGGGTATAAATTAAATGTTGGGTCCTGTCATCACATTTTAAAGTCATTTTGCTCAAAATGTAATTCCGTCTATTAAAAAATTCCAAGAACATTTTATCTTACTTTGTCCTTAGCAAACGATCCTCCAAGTAGTGCCCAATGTTTAATTTACATCTTCTATATATGATATGAATATTTATTTTGGAAAGGACTTTCAACAAAACAATGAAACATTAGAGGAGATAGTTATATTCAAGCTAGCTAAAACCATTCGAGATCCAGAATTTGCAAATATTTGATAGAGTTTTTACTGCTGTCAATTTTATGAACACTATCAATTACCCAACTGTTGAGATGATGCAAAAAATATGTAAAAATTTTAAAAAAGTTTCAGAAAGGAGTTTTTGAATTTCAAACTAACCAATAAGTAACATTAGTTGGGCTGTTATGTGACAGCAAAGAGAGAGATGGAACTAACAGTGACTGTCATGAAGTTACTATAGAAAGCACAACTCGAAAACAGAAAGATGGAACAAAAAAGATTGTGAATTGTCCAGCAATTTTGTTTCTATAACAAGTACATGGGAGATGTTGACTTCTCTGATCAGAAAATATGTATCAATATGGCAGAAAATCTAAAAAGTGGTGGAGAAAGGTATTTTATAACTAGTTATTATTGCAGTAGTGAATGTTTGGATTCTCGCTCAAGGAAAAGAAATGCATTGCTCCAATTTATTGTACCACTGAGAAAATGATGGCATTGGGTAAGGAGAAGAGCAAAGTAAAACAAACATTAGGCAGGGGTAGATCATCAAAAGCTGCGGGACTGATACTCAATGTTGGTGATCATCTACCTATCAAAAGTGCTACCAAGAAATGGGTAGGATTGCACAAGAAAAATAGAAGCGAGAACAAAAACAATTTGATTATTGTGTCAAATAACTTTATGTAAAAGGCTTCCCCTTTACCATTTGTAGTTTTCTTTATTCATAATATTCATTATCAAGATTCAAGTTTTCTCTTTTACGTATATACTGTACTTAATTTTGTTGATTAAATCTGCATTGATCAAACCATAAACTTTTATTCCTTAATTTATCAAAACCAATGGAACATATACTGCTCAAAAGAATTAGGGAACACAATATAGAATGCCTATGATATCAGAAATGGTGAGGGGGGGGGGGTATTTTTTCACTACGAGCAGTGATTTGATCAGGACACCGAACCGGAACCCATTCGAAACCGAAAACCGAAAAAAAATCCAATATTTTTTGAATGAAAATACCCATACAACCCCATGAACACATGAATCGGTCTCAATTTATTCAACAAATAAACAAGTGTTTTCCAACCATCTTTCGAAAAAACAAATGACAGACGTAACCCCTGATGAAACTAAAGTGAGAAAACTGTTCTCAAGAAGGGATATCATGACATCCATACCTGCCAACTTGTACGATTTTTCGGTACAATGTACGAATTTCGATGTAATTGTACGATTGTACGGAGAGATTTATAAAAGTACGAATTTTGAAAATGGCTAAGACACTTGGGAAAAATGTCGCAAAATAAAACAAAGTGCATTAGTGATTTCTGAAAATTGCCACTAAATAATATACCTAAGTGATTATAGTTTCAGACTAGTACAACAATGTTTTATTTAAAAGTGAGTATCTTGTGAAGCTCCCACAAGCATGGGAATCAAAGGGGTTTCGGATGTTTTCCTGTGCAGTTGCTTCTACGCTAGTTCACTGTTCATTGGATTTTCACGAGCTACTCGCCCAGTGTCCATTATCCCACACATATTCAATAAGCGACAACATGTAGGTCAAAGAAGTAAAGGTATCTGGCATCGTTCCCGTGCTGCTCGTAGACATTATCCTGCTGGAATTGTGTGAGTATAGCTTTCCTGATGTGGCGGTTGCTCTTGAGAGTAACTGCATTACGTAGTAGCTGAGGCATGACTATAACTTTCCTTCATGGTGTTGCAGTTTATCCAATGGCTACTGTACAGCAGTACATCATAAAGAAACATTATTGCGGTTTCGCATTTCAATCGTGTGTTGTAACGAACATGTTATAATATTTCATGTCGGAATATTTTCAAGCACTTTAGTATTCTAGTCAGTAAAATTGGATTATAGAGTATACCGATTCGGCTTCATTCGTTTGGTGAAACTTCACATTTTTGACCAAAAACGTGATTTCCATTCGAATTTGCTTGTTCGGTGATGTTCTTTACGCCATTTTTTCAGATATAGATCAAAATTTGAACTATTTTTAATTGTACGAGGGTGGGCTGAAAAGTAATGCCTCCATGGCTGTAACTTTTTTTATTTTTTAACCGATTTTCAAAATTCTTTTTGTATCTGATACTCCCATTTCTCCTCTATGTAATGCACTATTCACTTTTCGACATAGTCCCCATCCCTTTCCACGCATTGTACCAACGCGTGACTAGTCGGGTGAACCCGTCAGAGAGGAATTCCGGGGTTGTCGTCAACACGAGGATTGAATGGCAGCTTTGGATCCTCTTCTGCATCACGATAACGCCCGTCCGCATGCGATCGCCACACATCAGAGGGAGTTGCAGCGCCTACAGTTCAAAGATGAAAAACTGTAGTTAAAAAATGAACGACTTTGCACCTTGCGACTTTCACCACTTCCCAAAGAGGAAAGAGCACCTTAAGGGGCATGAGTTGCGTTTTGACGACGAGGTGAAACCTGCCGTTCGGTCTTGGTGTCGACAACAACCCAGGAATTCCTCTCCGACGGGTTCACCCGACTAGTCACGCGTTGGTACAATGCGTGGAAAGGGATGGGGACTATGTCGAAAAGTGAATAGTGCATTACATAGATGAGAAATGTGAGTATCAGATACAAAAAGAATTTTGAAAATCGGTTAAAAAATAAAAAAGTTACAGCCATGGAGGCATTACTTTTCAGCCCACCCTCGTAAAAATCTCTTCTTCATGGTATATAAAAAGCATTCCAAGTTTCATCAAAAGTCGATCAGCAGAACGGGCTCTGGAGGGGTCTGAATAGTGTAACTTAAATATTTTCAGGACCTATTTATGAATAATACCATACAACAATCGATAACTTGAAAATGGATAAAGATATAGGAAAACTGCTTTCATTATCGCATTAGTGAGGAAATTGCACCCCAGATCGACTGGTCGCACGACCCGCTTTCCGCTTGAACATAACATAAATTGTTCCTGGTACATTTTTGAGTAAATGTACGAATTTCTTTCTCCATGCGTTGGCAGGTATGGACATCTCTGGATACACGTTTCCCTAGAAGTGTTCTCTAGTAACGTGTATTCCCTCCACGAGCTCAAAGGACCTCTGCGCATCTGTGATGCATGCTCCGCAATGTCTCGACGGATGTCTGCTTGAGGAACTTTCTCCCATTCTTCAATGAGGACCTGCGAAAGGTCACGAAGTGATTGTGGACTTGTTGGACATTGCCATATGCGTCTTTCAAGCATGTCCTACACATGCTCGATCGGATTAATGTCTAGACTCATTGCTGGCCACTCCAATGTTGGAATGTTCTGTTCTCGGAGAAATTCCCGAGTGTAACGTGCTGTAGGTGGATGAGCATTATCCTGCATAAGAACAAAATCAAGGCCCACAACACAAGCAGCAGGCACTAGGTGATCTTCCAAAATGTCCCTGATGCAAACTTCAGCATTGAGATGTCCTGGGGCAATAACGAGATCAGTACGGCTGTCGATAGAGATTTCTTCCCCCCCCCCCCCCCCCCAAACAATGACTGAACCACATCCCATTCTGTCTGTCTGTTGCATTGTTGCTTCTGCAAAGCGCTCTCCAGAGCATCTTCACAGATGCTAATGTCCATCACAAGAAGTTAGGTGAAATCTGGACTTGTCTGTAAAGAGAACAGACCACCACTGATGCAGCTACCTGTTGATGTGGTGTTGGCAAAGCGACATCAGGCTTGTCGGTGTAGGCGTGTGAGATGAGTACATGATTCGGCCTTCTGGCTCTCAAACCACCTTCCTGTAGTCTGTTTGGTAAGAAACAACCACTCCAGATACCGCAAACAGGTCATTTTTGCAAATTTCTAGCAGTTGATGTTCGTCGGCGAAGAGCAGAAGTTTGAAGATATCGGTCTCTTATTCATTGCAAGTAAAAATAAGAAATGAAAAATTGGTAGTGAAAGAGTTAAAAATGCCATATCTTAATTGTTATAAATGCCATAAGTTCATGGTATGGTATTTATTCAGGAACGAGTTCTTTGCTTACATTTTTTTCTGTGTGCTGGACATGTGAATGGGCTTTGCTTAAAATGTGGATAGTTGAAGTCTGATCTTTTATAGTGAGCCCTAAAAGCTGTTCAAATGTTCATGCTCATGTTTTAGAGAGATGGCCTTTATCAGATATTAATTCTTTCTTAGAATTTCACGAATTAAGCTCATGTTTGCTCTAAATGCTATTCAAGATTTCTGGTAGAAAATAAAATCAAAAAAAAGTAAGCTTATAATAATAATAATACTCACCATTATCTGTGAAGGTATCTTCTTGGGAATCACTGCAATGATCCCAGCATTGCTGCCAAGACTTGTAGTCAAAAGTCTTTTCTTTGATTCAGCCAACCTTAATAGAAGTTGGTATTTATTGACGGACAGGGAGAGATGAATAACGTTATGGACAATTCTGTTAATTTATAGAAAGAAAAACATTGGACTGCATTAACAATATGGTAACTATCTTTATTGGGAGCATGTTGCCATTGCAGTTGTTTAGGTCATGAAACTATTGTTTTACACTTATCATCTTAATGAATCACATCAGCAGTAAAAGATATTTATTGCATAGGTTATACAATCCAGTGGTTTTTCCTTATGTTAAGTTATTATGCAATATTACACCCTGTCTCAGCTTCATTAGAGAGTGATGTCACCGAAAAATGTCACTTATCAGACATAGCACACAACATCATATCAGTCTGTCGTTAATTTTTTTTTTTTTTTTTTTTTAATTTCTTCAAATGAGTTTTCTGTCCGCTGACTTTTTATTATATCGAGTAGAAAAATGTGAAATATGATTGCAGACAGAAATTTATTCAAACTATTTCTTCATGCAGGCAAACTGTAACCGCTTCACTCCTGATGTCACTCTCAACTTAACTTGAGACAGGGTATAGATAGTTATTCTACTACAAATCCTATTGACGTCCAAAAAACCCTAAGAGCCAGCATTTATTGACATTGCATTTGATTTGGTCGGAGTAGATGAGCTCTAAAATGGATGTTTGATTAGAAATATTCCATTAAATTTCCAATTTCAGTTGTTAGATATTGTTAATTTTACTTTGCAACAATGTCTAAGAAAATTTAAATCGGAAATTTAATTGGACATGCTCAAAGTTTTGTTGAGCAGAGTATAAAACCTCTCAGACTATCAATAAAGAGACGCGTTATTTACTTAATTTACATGTAATTGGGCTGTTAGATGTTTCATTGGGGAAGTTCTGGTAGCACTGTAACATTGACGTCATAGTTTCCATTCATGGGATTCAGCTTTGATTGATAACATCTAGTTTCGATTCTTTATGTTTTGCTAGATGTTCAAATCAAAAGAAAATGTTATGGGTGACAAGCTCCATTAGTAGATACTCTGGTTGGCCATACCCAATCAGCTGGACCAGAAAGATAAGTAATGTAAGTTCAAGAGCTTTTTTTTTTTTTTTGCAACGACAGAATCAATGATCGTAAACCATTATAGAACATGTCAGCAAATAACTTTATTTTTAGTGAAAGCTGTCAGCGCGAACTATTGTATGTTTATTTGTTCTAAAACTACAGTTGTTCACTGACAAGTTCCATCTATGAAGGTTTTCGTTCTTCGATTTTCCAGTTGCAAAAGAGCTGCTCGCAAGATATTACTTATCGTCCTTATCATCAATATTACTTGTATAATGTGATGTTCATAATGCTTTGCTTTGGTATTACTATTTGAACAGTCATACTTGGCCCCGAATGTTTCATATTCCAATTACCGTAAATACTGTATTTAGCGCCGGACCTGAAATACCGGCCTGCCTGCATTAAGCGCCTGGGGGTCCGCTGAATTTTTGCAAATAAGCGCCGGACCTTCAATAACCGCCCGGGCGCTTATTTTAGTTCATTTCGTGGATTTTTCTTCTCTTGCTGCTTTCTCACGGGAATTTTTGCTCTCCCAAATGCCACTGCTAAACCGGAAATTAGATACCAGCATGATTGTCTTCTGATTTCTTGCTTTTAATTTTGGATTCAGTCAAGCAACATAGCTGATGAAAAATGAAAACTTTACGGTTATAGCATCAATTTTAATCTCGCAACAGTAAAGTAGGCTGACAGAGGCTACAGCCAAACAGTTTAGCATTGATCCTAACGGGAATGGAAAACACAGCAGGATACTTTATTAAAGATGAAGGAGAAGGGCGAGAATTTTGCATAATAGTATCCATCAGAGTTGTGCAGAATTTTATAAGCGCCGGACCTGTAATACCGGCCCGCCTGCATTAAGCGCCTGGGGGTCTGCTGAAATTTTGCAAATAAGCGCCCGGGCGCTTAATACAGTATTTACGGTATTACTTGTTTTTTTAATGTTTTTTTTATATGGTTGTGATTTCCTCATATACAATAAATGTAATGCTGTTTATCAGCAGAAATCATTAATATGATCTGCTTGTGTTTTTCACAGTCCAGTGCTTTTTGACTATACAAGATTATTTGAATAACTGTCATTGTATTAGGAGCATTCAAAAAGTAATGGACTACAATTTCTTTCTAAGATATTGTCTGAAAAATGCTACATGGCTGAAAATTTGAGGAGTCCTATTGTCTCTTTTGTGTGAAATTGCAAGCTCCACTGCCAGGTGGCAGCACGATAGCTGTTTAAAAATGGCCGAGTCAGTGATACAAATTCCAAGCAGTGTGCTGTATTGAATTCTCATTTATGAGTGAGACAGTGTCGGGAATGTCCACAAGCGCTTGTTTAATGTATACGGGACTGCCGCAGTTGACCAAAGCATCGTTGGGCCCCTTTCACACGGTCCGGGCGTTTGCCCGTCTGAGTGTTCGCCCATCACCCGGACAAATAGCAATACATGGGAAGGACCATGTTCATTCACATTGTCAGGGCACGGGCAAACACCCGGACTGTGTGAAAGAGGCCATAGTTGATGGGCAAAACGAGTGAAGTCTACGGGTAGAATCGCCGATAGCACGGAGTGGTTGCCCTCCACAGCTGTGACTCCAGTCATGAAGCAGCATGTTGAACTGATTTTGGAGAATCAACGCATTACAGTTCGATAGTTGAGCGAAGACTTGTCCATTGGTGTAGGGAGTATTCACCAAATCATCATGAACTTGGGGTATTCTAAAGCATGGATGGTCAGAGCAGATTCCCAAAGAGCTCATGTGTGATTAAAAGAAGCAAAGAAACAATTTTTGTGAACTGTTGCTGTGAGTGGGACGACTTCTCCTCCCTGTATCGTCACCTCTAATGAAACATGGGTTCACACTGAGCCCAAAACAAACTGACAGTCAATTGAGTGGCACCATACCCATTGACTGTGGAAGAAAACAGTCAAATTGGTTCTGTTTGCCTGCAAGATCATGATCACCGTATTTTGGGGCATGATTTTGTTGGATGTGATGACTAAAGGATCCACCATTAACTCGGATGCCTATATCGCTATGCTGCAATGACTAAAGAACTGTTTTCGACATGTTTGGCCTGAGAAGAACCCATGCAACATGCTGCTTTGCATGAAGGTGCGAGGCCCCTTATGAAACAATCACAAAACACATGAGGTGATTGTAAAACTTAGCTTTACCCAACATTGCACAATCAGGCTTCCACATTTGGCCCTTTAAAAAATGTACTCTGTGGATGCAATTCGAATCCAATGATGATGTTGTGTGTACTGTGAAAAAGTGGTTTTGTGAGCAGGGCTAAGAATGTACCAAGTGGGAATAGTGCTGTTCTAAATCACAGGCATACATTCAAAGAAACTGAAGGGGACTCCTTTGAAAAATAATCAGTAGAACTGATGCTCGAGTTGCAAAGTAGTATGTTCTACACTTTCAGAGTAACAAATTGCGGTGCATTACTTTTTGAACGCTCCTTGTATAAATAATGTGCTGCTTTAAAAATTATGGCTTGAAATTTATTTATTGACAGGTAGGTCTTCTTATTTGATGTTTTTATTTGAAGTACATACTGTGCTCGCGCCACGAGAAGGCGGCTGCGTTTCCAAAATTTCTCACATAGCGCGCTAGCTGCCTTGGCCAATCCATTTTGCTAAAGGGTAGGAGTAGTATACTGCAAAGTTACTCAAAAATGAAATGATAGGGCCGCTGTCTTCAAAAATATGAAGAATTAATTCTTCTACATGACGATGGGATATTAATAACACGAGCCAAAAAGGTGTAATACTGTATTGAATAAAGGATGTGTTGTTTTATTATTTCATTGAGTTAATTAAATTGTTTTCGATTAGGCATTTAAATACGTGAATATTTCTAGGGATGGTTTTCCCTTAATTTTGAAATAACTATTGAAAATATGAAACTCTGCACTGAAAAGTTAATTTATAAAATAACGAACAAAAATTGATGTTCTGTAGGGAAGCATTTGTTTCTTTCTCCAGCATAACTACTTCTACCCTATAGAAAAATGGATTGGCCAAAGCACCTAGCGCGCCATGTGAGAGATTTTGGAAACGCTACCGCCTTCTCGTGGCGCGGGCACAGTATTATATAATTGATACAAATGCATGGGTTAGGATGGAAAATTTTTAATATTAACTTTTGCATTTCATTTCAGTGGCCATGGCACTTATATCCAGAATGATTCCTTGTTAGCATCAGTAGCAGGAAAGCTTACACAAACCAACAAATTAATATCTGTCACTCCTCTAAAAACAAGGTAGGTTTTAATCTTAGACAAATTTTTTTATGTGATTTCTAATTTGTGACATGTTTTCAAAGTTAGACAATTCATTTTAAAGGTAACTTCTACAGGAAAATTTGCCTGTATATTTTTCATATCATAACTGTCATCAAGGGTATTAAAAATTATATAAAGTGTATATAATTGAGAGTTAAAGCTGTAAAGTATATATCAATCAAAAATTTTTGATTTAACCATATATTTTCTTAAGAGCAATACTTCAGAATATTGATAATTAAGCTCCTGATCTTTCCCTTCCTGCATTTGAGAAAATCAGCAGAAAATGACATCAGATTGTAACACAAGAACCTGCCAGGAATCTCGTTGGTGAAGAAGTATTTGATTCTAGTCTCGAACGAGTCTATCAGGGTTTGCGCTTACTCGCAATTTACGCGTCAAATATGCATTTTTGCTAAACATTGAATCGTGATTTCTTAATCAGCGAGTCAAAATTGACTTGTTAAATTTGAATATCATCGGCCCATATCTTTCTCATCACATTTTAACCTCACTTCATTTTGTGACATGTGGTATTATTTATATTTCTAATTAAATATGGCAGCAACTATAGAAATTGTGGATGCATGTAAAAATATGGAAGTTAGAAAGAATCTAAATTTTGACTCGCAGATTTCAAGGTTGGGAGTCAAATTGACTCGAAAATAATTTATCCTAGCGCGAACCCTGAGTCTACGTATTGCAAGATTTTGGTAACCTGTTTTCCATGCAGTATAACAAACCGATAAAAACTTCAAATCAAGATACACAAACCAATAGAAACTTCTTTGACAATGCAATTCAAGACCCCTAAGTTTCTTCCCATCTCTTTCATGATAAGACCTAAAACATAGTGTCCTCTCTATGCAGGAGGGAGGGTATAAATGAAAATTTTTTCATGTGTTTTATTTAATATTTGATTTTAAATTGAAAATTTTTATATATGCTAAGTGATTATTGATACCATCATCTTTTGTTTAAACAAACTTTCATGTGACCATAGAATTGACCTTTAAAATTGCCTTTTATGAATTCAGTTTTTATAAATTTTTAAATCCTTTATTTGCTGAATTGAACACCTTCTTTCACATATGAAATGTCTTGTTTTGAATTTTATAAAATTGCAGATACAATGGCGAAATAGGCGATTGTGTCGTTGGACGAATAACTGAGGTACAACAGAGGCGATGGAAAGTTGATACAAATTCACGTCTTGACTCTGTTCTTTTGCTTTCCTCTGTTAATCTACCTGATGGAGAATTGGTGAGTGGGTTTAATTATAAAGAGGCTTTAATTAAATTTGCCGGAATGAGTACTCATCTTTCTTAAATGAGTACATGTACCTTTTTCTATACCGACTGCAGAGCTGCCAACTTTAATTCATTTAAAATGTTTTTTGTTTGATAACCCCGGTTTTGCATTGAAAGTTTTAAAATTAAGATTTTTTTTTCACTTTCAGTTGTTGAAATTATTAGACAACACTGTCATGTTTAATCAAGTGTTGAATTAAAGAAAATTTTGTTTATAGCAGGTGGTCACATACTACTTTATTTGCATTGAAAGATTAGTGCTTTAATAACATAACGATATATTAAACATTAAAATTTTTTTAATTCAAACCCTAAATGTGTGAAAAAACTAAAATTCCGAATGTAATTTGCAATAGTGAGTGTCCATCAATGGACCACATGCACGGTTGAGCGGCGCCACCCTTGGCGAGGCTGGGCTGGCAAGCTTTAGTTAGGGTTAAGCTGTACCCATATGTTGGCAATACGGTGAAATTTTAGTGAGTTGTGAATTTTGTTTTTTCACTATTTTCTTCATTCTTCTTGGCTCTGCACACCCGTCAGTGCCTTCCACGCACAATCTTTATGCAAGACAGAGCTCCTCCACACATTGCACTCTGTGTTAAGGATGTTCTTAGACAATATTTTACAGAAGAACGTGAATAATTAATCTCATATAAAATGGCACATTGCTATGTGCCTGGATGTACAAATGATCACCGCTACAACAAAGAAAAAAATATTTCATCTATTTCCTACTGACAACAAACGTCGTAAGCTATGGATAGTCCAAATAAAGAGGGATATTGGACCTTTATTTCAGGTAAATGAATTCATAAGTTAAACATACATTAAAGTAAATAATTTTCATGGCTCTTAACATGCATAATAAAATTAATAACATTTAAATAAAATTGTGTAGATGGAACACTGATTTATAAATAATTAAGGTGATTTTTATTTTTAAAATTAAATAACCATAATTAATTTTAATTAAAAAAAGGTTTACAATTTACTGCATGTGTCAAAAAATCACTACTTTGTGGGGAAATAAATATTGCTAGTATGCAAACATATCAATCAACAAAACTATGCATTTGCCACCACCAATTATTTATGTGGGTATGAAGCATTTATTTTATGTATTTTTCAAGCTAAGCATACACATACACCAAAAGCACATGCATAATAAAAAATTGCCATTACTTACTAAACTTTTGTTTTTAGATTATCATTTTCTTGTCATCTGTTTAAATAACACCTTCCAAAATGTACAATAAAAAGAATTAAATTGTACATATTTCAACACAGTAATTTTCATTTTTGCTAATTTAATTTTGATTAACCTTGATAATTCTATATATATAAGACTCCACAAAAAATTTGTATCCTCTTTGAAAATTTGCTTTTCCAAACAATTTTCAATATCACCATGACAAATATTGGGTAAAGACTCTAAATTCGTAGTCCAGTTAGTTGACATTTCAAAAACAGCAGTAATTTACTTGTAATAAAATGCTGCTATGCTAACAAACCGTACTGCCAACACATGGGTACAGCTTAACCCTAACTAAAGCTTGCCAGCCCAGCCTCGCTTTGTAACAAAATCGACGGTGGCGCCACTCGACCATGCATGTGGTCCATAAATATGTAAATTTATGTTTAATCTCGCTTGCGATATATTACCGTAAGTTTTTGGGGTATGATACACCCTCACCGATAATACGCACCCTTGTTTTTTCGTATTTTTAGGAATATTCCTCGCCCATAATACGCATTTTATGTACCTAAGATAGCGATTCAATATCAGGGAGTGCTCTGCCATATTTGTTCAAACGCGCAGCGCATTATGGTCGTCTTATTTTTAAAGGCTTTAGACATTATATATTCCCATAAAATGAAGAAATTAAATTTTCAAAATAAATGATCATATAAAAGAATTTATTCGTTACAGTTAAACTTATATTTTATCTAAAGTAAATGTATTTAATTTCTTTGAAAATCGGAATCGTCTATGTTTGAGTTCTTTGTTAGGCCTAATTACAGTGTCTTTTTCTTCCCAGTCTTCTATTCTCATGATTGAATCATCCACAGGAGAGGTAATTCCTGCTTTCACAAAAGCATTCAAATTGTATTTTCTTGTGATCTCTGTCATGCAAATGAATGATTGATAAATATCCATTTGAGGGATAATTCAAACGTTTTGTCCCCACATCTTTATGAAGATCGATTATAGTAGCAAACATTGGTAAAACTACGGAATAGCATCTCCTAACTTCTTTGATTGATATGATCAAGACTGGTTGCATTCATGTATTGCATTTATTATTGTGTCAGCTCTAGTTAATGGCAAAGTAATTTGCCTTACTGTTGAACTTTATTATTACAGAGTTCACACAGAATAAGTCACTAAAACACTGGCTGGCTAACAGACATCTCAGTGTGGCGGCCATCTTAAAAGTTGCTGAGAAAACCTGGTATCCCTGGTTTTATGAACGGAAAACGGAAGAGAGCCACTGAATTCGCTTTTGCAATAAATAAACGTGGAGTATATTTATATGTGGAATATAAAGTGAATAAATATAATGTATACAGGCGTACCCCGATTTACGACGGGATTCCGTTCCCGAAAGTCCGTCGTATGTCAAAACCGTCGTAAATCGAAGCGAATTTAACGTGGTGTGCACATAGATGCATTCCTGGCCATTCAAAAATGGCGAGAGAGAGAGAGAGAGAAGGCAACCACACATATCCTACTGAATAACCAGAAATCATTTTTATTTCTCATGCAACACGATTAAGAACTACAGTAAAATAATAAATGATAATAATACAAATGTACATGAACATACAGAATGCACATACAACTTCCTATGTGTCACTTGTGGAAGGAGTGCCTTTTGTGAAATGATATCAGTGGACAAGGGCATGTGATGGCAATCTGGTTCTGCACCCTCAAAATGAACAGTATCTCCATTTCCTCCATGATGGGGTCACGGGCGTTCCTGATCGTCTTAGCCGAAAAGGAACCAGCATGTGCTCCAGCTTCCAAGATGTCAGTCTTCGTGTTGAGGATAGTGGACACGGACGAATGCGATAGTCCCAAGGAGTCAGCAATGGCCTGCACACTTTGTCCTGCACATTGCTGCTGAATTTTGTCCAGCTTTGTTTCCAGTGAAATCGGTTTTCTTTGTCTTTTTGGCTTGCTCTCACTGGATAGTGGAGAATGGGAAGCATGCTTTGAGGTCATTGTCCCACAAAGGTGTTATTAAATTTTTTGTTTTAGTTCCAGTTTTTGCATCACTTTCAATTGCTGTCATCTACCGTCGTAACATCGAATCGTCGTAAATTGGGGTACGCATGTATTGTATTTACTGTATAATATTGTATAATAAAAACCAAAGGTAGTATAAAAGTTTGTCAGCTCCAAGTTCTTTTGG
>JAHWFO010074831.1:471364-496865 GCA_023313115.1 Rhysida immarginata | reverse complement strand
GACAAAAAATTCCCTACATTTCCCCAGATCTTTCTTATTTATCCCTGAAAAATTCCACATGTTTCGTGCAAAGAGAAGTCAAAGAAAAAAACAACTTCTACTATTAAAGATATTTATTTGGAAATAAATCATGATACAAAACATTATTTTGAAAATTATAAGGTTTCTGCTATCAAACTTACAACACTGTTACAATCATCTTCTTCATTTTTTGTTAAATGTTCATACATTGATTGATTAAATTTTGTGTACATTTGTACTGAGGGTTGGAAATTCACACAAATTAAGCCATTTTTTCGCAGATCGTAACGGATGAAGAGTATCGCTTCAGACATGTCAAGGCTTAAGTGGTTTCTTAATTTATTCTTTATGACATTATGCTGGGAAAATATTCGTTCCACTGTGACATTTGAAACTGGCAAACAGAGACCCTTTTTAGCTAACATAGCAATATCATGAAACTTATTTCCAGCAGCATCAGTATCATTAGCAACTTCAAACCAAAATTTATCTATATCAGACATATTGATCCAGCATTTATTGCTGATGTTTTCCCACTGAGATTGAAGGTCATCCATTTTGCCAGATGGCAATCCAAAACACTTTGCAAACTCGTAAATAGATTCTTTATGTTGTGAGGTGGCAATAGATGGAGTCTTTTGTAGCAGAGACAGGTTCTCTGGCAAATATTTTTGAATATTTTTACATAAAGCTATCAAAAATTCCTTGCATCTGAATTTAACATCATTTACTTCAAGTAACCATTATGAATCAAACTGCTACAAAGAATGGTGAACTCGTACCCAAAATCTATTCCAACACATGCATTACATGTTGTTCAAAATTGTACGCTATGAGAGCAGCTGCGATCACCCTACCTAATTGCGAAGGCACAACAATTCTTGCCAATAATTTTTTAAACAACTGCAGAAGATCTTCAAACAATTTCAAGGGATCAACATGATCACTTTGAAACATTTTGTTAACAGCATATACATCTTTGAGCACATTTTTTAAAAATAACAAATACAATTTGTAGGCACCATGGCTCATCAAATTGTGCAATATTTCTGCTGCTGCACTACATTTTTGCTCCAATCCAAAAACTAACCGAAGCTCATCCCATTGTTGTAAAATATTTTCAATTGCATTAATCCTTGACAACCATCGAGTGTTGCTTAACTTGGTAAGTTTTTTGGCTGGGCATTGTCATTCATTGCTGCATACAAATTTTGATGTTGAGCAGAAACAATGATATGATGTAATCACGCCTCTGGTCTTCTATTGGTCTTTACGCCGGAAGAGCTGTTGTAATGTGTTTGTTGAAAATTTCCATAGCGTTTCACGCACAGTGTAAAGATGTTTATTCAAAAAAAAATTTCCCTAGATTTTTCCCGAGATCCCTACATACAAAAAAATTTCCCTAAAGTCGCACAGATTTACCTAGATCTAGGGATAAAATCCCTAACTTGGCAACACTGGCACTGTTAGTTTACGTACAATAGAAGAATGGTATCGCCGGTTCAGACGCAGAGATAGCACTCTTCAAGATGCACCTCTCTGGTCGGCCAATCATGATTTCAGATGGTGATCTACGCCAAGCAATTGATGAAGACACAATGTTACAACGAGGGAACTCGCACAACAGTTCAAGGTTCACTTTTCAACCATTGCCCGGCATCTGCATGAGCTGAATCTGTCATTCAATAAAATGAGGTTTTTGTGTTGGAATAAAAATCCGGAAAAAACTTTTGCAACAACCTGATATTTCAGTCCTATTTTTGACGGAGTTTTTTCAGTGAGGACCTATATGGAAATGGAAGTATGGACTGCCCTTTAGGGAGCTTTCAATAGTCAAACTTACTGTTATCATTAAGAACAATTTTTATATCATGATAACTTTCAGGAGTTGGTGTTCGAGTTCTAATGCCCGTTGGTTTACTAACTTCACTTGCCTCAATCAAAGCTGATAATAAATTTTTATGGTGGTTCCAAACATGGCTCTTTAAATTGGTTGTGTTTCCACTAGTTTTCACTTGTCGGGTGCAATGAATACACTGGAAGACGTTCTTATTTTTTGATTTAAAACATTGCTTCACTTTTTTCAGATCCATTTTGTCACCTTGTGGGCGAAAAGGCGCCATTCTACAGTCCTGTACGTGGTGGCCACACATAAGGAAATTATCATATTTTTAAGAAAATTTTTTAGCAAAAGAAAAAACAAAAAGAGAATTATATGACTAAACAACCTTTTTAAATGCGCGTTGAATAAGACAATGTCGCCGAAGAATTATATTATAAATTAGATCACGAAATTCTAGTAATGCAAGATAATAGGTAACGTAATATTTAAATAGTCAATTTACAACTTGGATGAAGAACTCATAACCCGTTTTAGTCAGACAGTGTTGCCAGGTTTTGAAAACGGAAAGTGCTACAGTGCTATCTGAATTATGCTACTTTATGCTACTGAGCCATCTCAATTACGCTATGCTTTATGCTACATATAAGCCTGTCATGAATTACAACTGTGATTGCCAAACACAAAAGAAATAAACCACTACTTATAATTTAAACCTTTTATTAATAACAAAGTATCAAATATTTGCATTCATACATTCAAAAGTTTCATTTTCACGAATATTTTGATGCATATCGCTATTAAAACGTGATAACATTTTGGGCAGCACGAAACTGCACACCTGCACCAAACTTTTAATCTCTTCTTAATCCGACCCTATAACTATGAGAGCCACTTCACACGCTTTTCATGAATCCGTGACAGAAAAAGAAAAAAACAACAAAAAAGATAAAATTTAATAAAAAGGAAATTTATATGTTTGGCCACTTTGAAATTCAAAGTTTAAAAATCCGATATATCAGGAGAAAATATCATATCGAACGATATATTAGCACCATTAAAATATCGAAAAATATCGATATATCAAACGTAAATATCGCGATAACGATAATATCAAAATATATCGCCCATCCCTAGCTTGATTTTTCTTTTCCTGCAAAATAAACTCTTCTTCCATTTCTCATTTTTTATGTCTTGGAACTTTTTATACTGCCAATACAATTTTTATGAATTTTAATTGAGTTTCGTGTTTGAAATACTTAATTATACTTATTAATTATCTGCTTTATGTAATTTTTTGAGCCCTGCATATTGGACACCCCACAGGTTATACAGGGGTGTGGGGTTTCCAAAATATTTTTACATAAAATTGGAATTTCGTGGGGTATCTAGGGGTGCAGGGTATACAGGGATACGGAATATATTCGCGAAAATACGGTATTGCTCTACTTAAGTAAATTTATTATGATTATTTAAGCATTGGATTTTCAGGCTTTTTCCAATTTATGGAAATAAAAACCAAATAAAAATTAAAGCTTTAAATTCAAACCATACCTTTAGGCAAATTTATTGTGTAGCTGATGCTGCTTTTATTTTTCTTATTCAGAGTACAGGGTGTGGCAGGTATTTGAGAAGAAAACGACATCCACAAGTAAAAGGAGCAGACACTTAAGATACTATAGAGCCTTTAATACAATTTACATTTTTGAACAAAGGACTACAAAATACATATTGTTATTCATTAATACAAAACCATCACCGCCACAATGACAGCCTCCACATGCTGTCGGAACCGCTGGCAGGCAGCAATGAGGTGAGTTTTCTGGATTTCTGTCATTGCCTCCACAATAGTTGGCCTGAGAGCTTCAACGGGGTTGTGTGGATGCTTGTTGGACTCCCTCTCAATGTGCCCCAGACGTAATAGTCCAAAGGATTGAGATCAGGGGAACTGGGGGGGGGGGGGGGTATGTTGGGGGGGATGTGGTCGTGAAGGTTCCTCCGGATGCTTCAGCTTGTTGAGGAGGTGCTTGACCCTGTCCAGTCGATTCTTCTTGGTTGTCTCAGACATGAACTGTCCCCTCCGCAACACATACGACTTGTAACGGAGGTCTTCATGCACCACACATCGAATGGTCGCCTCATTAAACTGCAGCTCCCTCAACCGATTGCCCATATGGTCTACCCAGGATCCTCATCAATTGCAGCTTGGACAGAATGGATGAATTCCGAGTGCCGGCAATGTCATTTCCTCTGTGAAACGGTTGGCACATCACCACTGGCAGCGTCCAGTTCTCCCCGACTTTGATCACGAACGAACTGGCGACTTTCAGGAATGCAGCAATGTCTGAGTCGGAGTGTCCTGCAGCCAAGGAGATGATTACAGCATATCACTTCATTTGCTGGGTTATCTTTAGATTCGCCATGTTTATCTGCCTCATTTTGGAATTGTTAAATAGTATGACATTGACTATTACGTCATACTCACGTGTTCTCAAATACCTGCCGCACCCTGTATGTAATTTCAGTTTTAATAGAGGAAAAGAGCTCAAAACATTTTGTTACTTCTAATTTGTTTCAGGCAGAAGTGAAGGAGATTTTTTCTGATGGGGCTTTATCCCTTCACACTCGAAGTTTGAGATATGGCAAAGTAATTTTATTTTATTTATTTGTATTTTCTAAATGTTGCTTTTTCTTAAATTTTATTATCTTTTAGGTGCTCGGCTATTATAAAATTTTTATGCAATGTGATGTATTCTTTGAACTTTCAGCTCTCACAAGGAACACTTGTTCAAGTATCCCCCTCTCTTATCAGAAAAAGCAAAACACATTTTCACAATTTACCTTGTGGTGTAAGCATTATCCTTGGAAATAATGGATTTATTTGGATATGTCCAAATGTGGATGAAGAACGCATGGACACAAGGAATGGCCATGTTCAGGAATCAGAAGTGAGTATTCTAAATGAAAGATCTTTGAATTTAGTTGTGATGTTTTTTGAATTTCATTTAATTGTCACTCTCTCGATTACTTAAGAATATCAGCAAATCTGACAGAGAAATTGTTGCAAGGGTGAGAAACTGCGTTCTTGCTTTGGCCAGTCGACGTCATGCATTGTTTGATACCTCAATCATGTTTGCTTATGAAGAATCAGAAAAATATTCACAAGTAATGAATTTACTTATTTCTTTAATTATTTTAACATTAATAGGAATATTATTTATTTATTATTTTTTTCTTTTTTTGAAGGCTAAAGATTTACTAAAACCAGAAGTGATTTCTGATATTGTCAATTTAACAAGGATTCGACTACAATCTGATATTGATTAAAATTGTTATATAGAAAGGAAGAAGGAAAAGAGAAAAAAAAGGACCACCTCTATAAAAAAAAATCTTTATTTTCATATTTTCTCAAAAAAAAAAAATCATTGCTATAAAAAAATCAAAAATATTGTATAACATCTGTTAATAACCTGCCCGTTATTCCCGCCACATCCTCTATCACCATAAATAAAAAAATAAAAAAAATGTTGCTAAACAAAATGAAAAATGCATCTTAAAATGATTTACACAAATGATTCACAGTAGATGAACAAAAGTAAAAATGAAAATTTACAACCTAGAAATATTTTTATTTTTGTTCAGATGAGAGGAGATTCACACATCTTTTAAATGCTAATACATTAATACCTGAAAAAAAAGTCATCAAGAAAGTAAAGAGGGCATTTGGCTTGTGATTGGCTTTATTATCACTTTAGTCTAGATTTCAATGTTGCCATGCCATTGAAAGTTTATTGGCCATGATTCTTAATTGCAATTAATGATTTCACTCAATAACTGATATCTATAAAGTTATATTATGAAGAACTTCATGTTATATTTCATGCTTGAACATTTCCTAAATGTGTTTAAATACACAATTGAAGTTATCCCTAAAATATTTCTTTCCATGTGATCTGTATGATATTCTTGCATGTTATTCAATAACCTTACAAAATATCTAGAGCAGATGAGGGACTCTTATTATCGTTGTCTGAAATCCTTGAGTCGATACTGAAGTAACTGTATAATAATATTTACAGTTACTTATACCTGGGTGACCAGATTTTTTTGATGCCAATCAGGTAACACAGCCGTGAAGAATCTGGGATAGGTAATTTTTGATAATTAAATATATCAATATCCAATTAACATATTTACATTTATTGCGGGTCACTGAAATTGGGACTGTCCCACACAATCCGGGATGTCTGGTCACCCTATGAATACCTGATCTCTTTAACTTATAGGATTTTTGTTTAAAATAAGGCTTTCTAATAAATCTTAGAACAAACAATAATAAGCATAGTCAATCACAAGGGTAATAAGCAGGTCATCATTTTAGAAAAACTTTTGATAAAGCATGAACCTTCAAGTGCAATATGCATTTCATACTCAGCTTCACAATGTCTTAGATATTGATATTATTTAAAAATCGGAGCAAAAGCATATTTTTCAGAAATTAACAGTTAATGTTCATTTAATAAAGAAAAACATTAGAATATCCATTTGCAAATGCATTTAGAATACCTTTACTCCATAATGCTAATGAGGTCAATTTTGTGTTGAAATACTTTGCTTTACTTTTTTTTTTTTTAACATTAATAGCCATTAATAATATTTTTTTAGAACTTGATGAACTGGCCATGAAGAAAAAAAAAATAGATTTTACACCACCAATATTTTTAATGGTAGTGCTAATTAATATATTTTAAATATGAAAATAATAATAATAATGAAATAAAAATTATTCAAAATTATCACTAAGATAAGCAATACAACACTTAAGTCTATACCAAAAGAAGATTCAAGTGATTGAGACTATTTGATTGGCATTGTCTTTGGCAAAATAAATACCGTCAGAAATTTCAATTATAGGAACCTCAGATAAATACAGAATACCATCTATCAAATTTGTTGTAAAATCTTGGGAGTTGAATTTTTCTCTACGTTGACAACTGCAACACTTAAAACTTGTGTGTACATCGTTCTTTAAATAGCATTCGTTTGTACTTGTACCACTGTAAGTAAGAATAAGTTAAGACAGGAAAACGGAACAAGCTAAAGTTCTTGTTTGCTCCTCAGCTCAGGAGAAAGTCCTTTGACCAAAGCACCTATTGGAAGACTATAGGATATAATTGGCAATATGTCTATAAAAACGGCATTGTGACATTTGGACAATGGCCATAGGAGAAGAAGAAATTTAATGGTACCCATGCATATTTCTTAATGGAGAAATTAATGATGAGTGGTTTCTCCAAGATAATCAGCATCAGCACTTTAAAATTGTCACACAAAATATCAGTACAGTATTCTCAAAAAGTTCAGAAATCAGATGATGATCAGTTACATTCTGTTCATCTTCTCCGATTTGATTGTCCACTTCCTCATAAATAGAAACACAGCTGAACAGATGTATATAACTAAGAGAAGGGCACATGTCACACCTAATGCCATCACGGATGATTTGCTTGGACATGACTCAACTAGTGAGATGTGATCTTCAATGTGAACAGTTTCTGAAAATAAAAATATATAAATTAATATTATGCAAAAAGACAGGCAAAAAGACATATATTCCAGAAAATAATTCGCAATTCTCAGACTTCATTCTCATACTGATTTTGAGTCAGTATGGTGCTCTCTCTCTCTCTCCCAAGTCAGCAAGGGAAACTCCCAAGCTTGGAGAAATACAAAATGGCAGATGCCTTTGATCCCCTCCCCCTCCCCCAAATAAAAAGATGGATAGATTGATAACATAAATTCTAAATTGAGCTAATTTAAACATCTAGAACAAGGTATATAATCTAAAAGTAAATGAACACTCGGGATATATTTCTTAGGCGCATGCTCAGTAATCTTAATAATTAGGGATTGGCATTATTGTTCAAGGTTTGGCCACCTGTCAACAACTTTCTATTGCAGTTCAATGGTAATTTATTTATTTTCACAAAGGATTTGCAGAAATGATTGAAAAGTACTGTGAAGTTAATATGTGATCTCAGCAACATGTGCTGTTTTTTGATTTTTTATTCTCAACAATTTCTGAAACACGAGTTTATGGTGGCCATCTCTTGAAGCTCATCTGACATGGCATTGAGCTTTTTTTTTGGCAATCTTTCAGCTTTATTAAATGAGTACATACTTTAATAAAATTCAATAATTATATCATTGGATGGAGACAGGCATCATCATCAAAGGGCAGTTCAAGGACATCTGTGTATTTAAAAATTTTTTAAGATCAGCATATACAGAAATGCTTATTTTTTCTTTTTTATATTGCATTTTCAACTGTTCTAAATAGATATTTGAAATTGAATCTTTCTAATACTGTGCTCGGAATAATCGTCGACAGTTTAGATTTTTTTTGGTAAAGTGTACAACCAGGTGTCCTTAACATCCATTTTGCTTTTCAGGAAAAAAAAAAATAGCTGGCTTGGAGAATGCTGAGTTTGAGAGGGAGCACTGCATTTATGTTAATAATATAATAATTTAGAATGTATTGATGATGTTTGGATTCTTGTTACATAGGGCATTTTGAAGTTATATTCCATGCAATTCGAATTTGTATCTTATTAAGAAAATTTGAAGTTCCTAATTTTTTTTATTATTACAACACAAATATTTAATGTGAAAAATCCAGTTTACTTTAGTTGGATTCCATAAATGGTTCATTTTGTACTTGTAAAGGGGCAACTTTTCACTTACCATTGAAAATAGGTTTTGTGTGAAGTGCTTGAGGTTCTTCATCATCTTGATCTAAGACTAGAATTTCCTGGCTGAGAGTCATATCTGCACCTTCTTGCCACTCGCCTGAGGATGAGGCTGACCTCCTTCGGCGACGGCCCCAGGATGCTTCGCTTTGACGACCATTACCACCACATTGAACCTAACAAATGAATATAGAGCATGTGTTTATTACATTATATTAAATGAATTATATTGCTCTTAAAGTTTCCAATCTAATTTTATTTTACTTAAAATATCCAAATTTGGATTGCATAATGATGTACCAATTTTATGCATTAAAGATGGCTCTCATGTGCAATGTATTTATATAATGTGCATCTAATTTCAAGGGAAATCTTAATGGCAGTAATATACTGTTATTAATCAATGGTAAATACTATTAGAAACAGACTTTTATAAATGATTGATGAAGAAGTTACTATACCCAGAGAGAGTGAACAGAAAATTGACATCTCCAGTTAATAATACTTGCCATTTCCATTTCGGTATATGACAAAATTGAAGATGTGATCATATGATAACTATTATGATGACTTGGTGCATATGAAATAGCTTTAATGTTTGTTTGTTTTTATATATCTCACGATTGTTATATATACATCTGCACCCATTCAACTATCTATTTAAAATGCTTTTTAAGACTGGAAAATATTGGCAGTAGACATTTGACATAGTGGACTCAAACCATACTGCATAGTGGATATTTAAAGTTCAAATTGTGCAAATGATAGGAAAACGAGGAATGCTTACAGGTTCGCATGGTCCAAGACAGTACTTTACGTTGCACTGAAAAATCACCCCATAAGATTCAGTAAATCTGAAGGCTTCGTAGTCACTCTGCAAGGCTGTGCCGTCTTGCAAGAAATGGGGGAAGATAGTTGAGTCAGTGGGACACCTGCAAAATATGACTTCATTATGAATTCAATCATGTGATTTTGAAATATCATACCATGTCAGAATTTGCAATATTAATTAAAAATTCAGTGAAAAAAAAATAGCAGTTAACATCCAAAATACAAGAAACCTGTACAATTCTGAATTTATTATCAATGGTTATTATTACTATTGGTATTAATGTATTAGTAATGCTCATTATCACCCATTCTTCTGCTACCTTTCACGACTTGTAACTTAATTAATATTAAAGAACATAAAAAATTTAAATGCTTAACCCGTAAGATCCATGAAATAAATAAATAAATAAATAAATAAATAAATAAATAAAATAATGTTGAATAGTTAACGTATGTTAAATTAATGATATTAAATTTTAAAAAAATTCTACAATATTCTAAATTTTAAAAGCATATAGCACATCTGCAACAATGGGCATCAAATGTAATAAATTGGAATATGATACTCTGGGCTTTTGTTAATAGCTTTTGTATTATGTAACGTCAATTTTTATAAAAAAATAAAATAAAAAAAATGTTGACAGATGTGCTACATGTGTTCCTACTTTTGTTATAATGGATACAATAAAAATAATAAAAATTTGAAAAAATTAAACATTTGTAATGAAATTTACACTTTAATAAGGAAAGCTCTGCCTTACCCTCTGTCATCAATGATTTGGAAAGTGCTCTTGGAGTCCTTGGCCATTGCATAGCAACTACGTGCAAAGATTCCGTAAGGAGCTATAATATCATTAAAAAATTGCAAATAAAATATCGTGTATCTTCTACAAGCAAAATTAGCTACAGAAAAACGAAATAATGTGCAAGGGTATGGTTGAGTTTAAAGTGATTGAGTTGAGTGCATGGTGTTTATATTGAACATGTTTATGAAATTCAACAGAATAGTAAAAAACAAGAAATTAACCCCCCCCCCTTCCAGGACGGTATAAGAAAGTAGCGGAAGCCCTTGAGTTCATCTATTTTTACCCCTTTATCTGCACATTTTAACCCCCTGTTGTTGTTTTTTTAATCACAAAATTGATTTTCTCTAACGTAGTAATTTAGAAAATATAAACGAGCTCTATCTTCTCTTTCTCATCATTTTCGATCGAATGATATATCACATGCCATAGGTTGCCAAAGTCCTGACAATTTGGCCCAAACTTCATAGTAATGTAGATCTTGCCTAGAAGAGTCTGTATATCGAATTTCACTCCCTTACTTACCTAAATACCACAAAGATCACTTGGTCCCCTCCGACTCCCACCCCCGTAAATCCGACCCCAGTGGGTCAATCAAAACCAAACTAAATACTGAAGTAGGACATGCCTATGGTAAGCTACGTTCCGAATTCCAACCTTCTACGTCAAAATGTGGAAAATATGAAGAGAACGGACAGACAGACAAACGGACATTGTGAAACCAATAAGTGTGTTATACATAAAATTCGATCACAATGTCATTTGTAATTAAGCCGCTACATATTTCGATATGGATGATTTTTTCCCTCCTTTGAACGCATGCTTTACGAAAGTGTAAATGACGGCGTTTCTCTGGTCTGGTTTCTGCCTGAAATAACAAGTGGAAACCTTGTGCAAGTCATCAAAATTCTATGCTCTTAATCGTTTAATTAATAAATCTCTGCGGCCTAACTGGTTAAGTGTTATTAGAGAAGAAAAGAAAATTTATGAAGGGAGGTGCTAGAAACCTTTAGAGATCAGTATATGAATGTGTTAAAATTCCTTGCCCTCTAGCTATGGGCCTCTTGTACTTTTCAAGTCGGCTTTCTCAAATAACTAACGAGGAAAGTGCAATTAAAAAAATACTGTTTCTTCAAAAAAAATTCAATGGAAATAAAAAAAAACAACATTAATATCTACAATTTATGTACATTGCCCCTATGGAATTTATTTAATTTAAATCCGTCAAAGAATGGGTTTAAACGATGGTCTTTTTTAACATTAAAATGTTAAAGGTCAATCTAGTTTTTGTTGTAAGGTTTTGTGTTCCAGGAATTGGTCAATGGTCTAATGGTGGAAAATTATTTTTTGAATCCGGGAATAAGCTAAGAAGTCACCTTTTCATAACTAGTTATAAGAACTAGCTCCGTCCCGTAAAAAAAAGCTTCGTGCCTTATTTATTTATTTTTTTTTTTTGCAACGTTTGTTTACATTTGTTAATGGTTAATACGATGGCAACTTCCACATACAAAACCTCTCTTTGTGCAAGGGGGCTAATTTAATTTTTTCATTATTTAAAAAAGTTTAATAAACTCCAGTGACTCAGGGCCCCACTGTTTACTTAAAACTTTAGGAATTTTTTTTTCCACCTCGCCTTAAAAACCTGAAAATATGCAGCTACGCTCTTAGGACAACATTATTTTCATTTTTTAATTGGAGTCCAAAGGGTTAAGCTTCAGTCGTTCGCTGATTTTTTTTCTTTTCTTCTTTAAATCGCCTCAGGGCAGAGCTCTCTCATTCTTTATTATTATTCTCTGAAGCACTCAAAGATATCCGCACGTGAATAGGAAAAGGTGGTTTACATTTACAACGATAAACATGACTGAAAACAAGATGTACTCATTCAACCTTTTTGTTTGCTTGGAAATGCTTTAAAAAGATTGTCTACAATGAAACGAAAGTCGCTCTAAGCGCATTTAAAAAAATAAAGTTAATAATTCATTTTTAATGCGTTTTTGTTAATAAAAGAAGTTTATTTCCAATGTTACTTTGAAGGGAAGTTTATGGCGCTATTAAACACAATGGAATGGGTATGAATATAATAAATTGAAATTCTAGAGTGATCAGTTTATTATGTAAAAGTACTCTTTCGATTAAAAAATAAAGATATAATTAAGCAAAATTTAGCTTCTAACCAGAGCTTACGAGGTGTTGAAATTCGAATGGGAAGAAATATTTTTCCAATTCATGCTGGAAAACAAAGTTTCAGAAAATATTTACATTCTTAAAAGCAATAAAATTTTGCACGTGTTAAAATTTCAACTGGTGCTCAAAGTAGATAAAAGTTGTCGTCATCAATCATTGCAACTAAGGGTAACTGCAGGGTAATCTTCGCTTTTCCCGAATGGGCAGCTCAATCCCATCAACTAGTTTAAGGTAATTGGTGTTTACTTCAAGAAAGACTGATGTTTTATTTTTAACGCTTATTTGGAGAAGTTTAATTTTTATTCTAAAATGATAAATTCATGTATAACGATCCGGCTTATAGCCCGTGAAATTTAACGTAAATCGATTTAATTTAACTAAGATGAAAACGTTAAATAACTTTAAGTAGTTGAAAGCATGAACAAGAAGGGTTTGAAATGCATTATAAGTATATTTAAATTGAAAAAAGCCAAGAATGCTTTAATGTACTCAAGATGATCAATTTTCGGTACATTAATACTGATTAGAATTATGGAAAACTGAAAGTATTTCCAACAAGTTATTTTATGCGTAGTTCTCAAAATAGGAGAGTGGGTACTTAAGTTATAGTCTGCCTCCGAATTTTAATTATTTTTTGCGAATCCTAATATTTTGAATCATTCTCTAAATATTAATTATTTTATTCATCATTTTGTTTTATAAGTTTTTAAAATGTAGCTACGTTATGGTTTACTGTGTATTATCAGAGTACAGAATTTTGTACCCTATATTGTTTCCAACTTAGCTACGCCATGAAATGATTTTCTTTCATCAGCATTAGAAGGAATTAGTATTCAAAAGACAACTCTCAATATTTCGTAAATGACAGATTTACGATATTCCTAAAGAAGAGATGATTTTTTTATTTATAATTTGGAAACCATTTCTCTCTGGGGAGAGCCTAATCTTAATTTTAATCTTAGGAAAAGCGATAGAGATTATTCCTTCCCAAAAGAAAATCCTGCATATGCCTCTGGTTTCTCTGAATTAAACGAACTTTGAAAGCAGACAGATACTCAAAAAATCGACCATTTAGATTCTGAATTCTCGGAAATGTACAGGGTGTTTCAAAATGAATATCGGGGTTTTGAGGCTTCGTAGTATTTATTATATTTAATTTACAGTTATAAATAATACATCAAACGAAAGAGCAACTCAAACAATTTTGTTGGTACACCTGTGGCATAACTCAGTAAGTGACTGGTTAAACGTAGTTGTACCCGAGCGCTGGATTGGCCGCAAGGGGCCGAATGACAGAGCTTATTTCGCATGTCCTCCACGATCACCCGATCTGACGTCGTGCGATTTTTATCTTTGGGGGTTCATAAGGGATAATGTGTATGTGCCTCCGCTACCAGCTGACCTACCCGACTTAAGAAACAGGATCGAAGACACACTGATCAAGGTTTGGGAAGAACTCGCCTATCGATTCGTGTGACGAACGGTGTTCACATTGAACACTTATAGGAAAAACTGTTTGAGTTGCTCTTTCATTTGATATGTTATTTATAATTGTAAGTTAAATGTAATAAATACTACGAAGCCTCAAAACCGCGATATTCATTTTGAAACACCCTGTATTTTTATTTCTTTCTCTATAGAGTAATTGTAGGAGAGACGGTAGTATGGGATGGTTGCCTGTAGGGTGGTATTTCCAAAATAGTCGGTAGATGCTGCTAGTATGTATCCATTTCACAGCTCGACGAGGGATATAAATTTTGCATAATAACATATTTCGCGGCCAGTTTTTAAGACGAAATTACAGCTTTATTTTTAGTTTGTACTTGGCAGGCATGTAAAACTTTGGAAAAATACATCTTCAAAAATGTGCTTCATACATAAAAAGCTAATATTTCGTAAACCGGGGCCACTTTGCTCATCGGGGTGGCTTTTGCCTACCATTTTTACGCACAAAAGACTTTGGGAAATCGTTTCAGTTTGCACAATATCGTTCGCCGAAACACTTGCCTCTTCTGCCGAATGTAGAAAATGAGACGAATATTCATGGTCTTTTGTGCGTAAAAATGGCGGGCAAAGTCACCCCATGGGTTTACGGTATGAAAGCTGTTCTATATGTAATTTCCCTTCCTTACGAAGGTGAGGAGTGGGTTTCGGCTATGTTGCTTTTTAAACGTCGAAGACGTCTCTCCCATAAAGTGAAGAGAGATGATCGCCTCTTTTGTATTTTCCAAATGAGCATCTACACCTATCCATACACTAATCCAGTGTTGACAATGCAGTCTTGACAATCTAAAATTGGCTTAGATCTGTCATCTCAGATTGCTTCATGCATTATGTTGCCATCAACATCATAGCTTACTTCGTCTGGAATCGGCATAAGCTTAAGTCTAGAACCATCTTCATCAGGAACTATTTCATCTGCAGCGATGCTTCAATCATCATAGCCAAGCTCTTCAGCAGGAGCATATGCAAGTCCATCGAAACATCTGCATCCTATTTCAAAAATTGATGCACCGCGACCTCATGCAAAATAGACAATCGCATAACATGTTGAAGTCTAAAGATAACAGGCAGAAATGGAAAATGATTAACTCAACGGCCACCCCAAACAAAGCCAAAAACATTTTGTTGCATTAAGTGCCGACAACTGTTCCGAATGTCTTAAAAATTATTACAACACAAAAAAGAAACTGACTGGATTCAGTGCATACAATGTCAAAACTGGTTGCTTCAGACATGTATAATGTAATCTCTGTAGACGTTCACATAGGAGAGAAGAACTACAAAAAGCAGAAAAAAAATAACAAATGTACCTTGAGGCTACTGTCCTGCATGGCGTGAGTGAGATGCCCTTTGTCATGTATTGCAAAAAAAAAAATCGATTTTACTCATCACAAATATTTTTTTCATGTACTGCATAAAACTAAGAATAAAAAACTCGTCACGTTTTTCATTTAATTTTAGGTTAATATGTGATTTAGTTATGTTTCTACAAAAGCATTGTCGTCTCTCCCACAACTATCTTATGTAGCTTCAGTCGTTTCTGTATTATTTTGTGCTAAGGTGTTCAATTTATTACAGGTTGTTCATAAAAAATATTATCAAGTTTCAAATGTTGTAACTCGTAAAGTTACTTATCGAACTCCTTAATCTTGCACATACATAGATCCAATTTATTACTTTCCTTCATACTTTCACTCTGTATTTGAAAACAGAGCTCATATCTATTAGTATTCTACGTTGTAATTTTGATCTTTAAATCGTTGATATCTATTGTCATATCTATTGATCATTTAACCAAAGAAATAAACCTGTGGACAGTTGACGGAGCATTCACAATCGCAAGAATTATCATTATACACTTTTCTAGTAGGCCACTACTACTAAAAACTAGAGTGGAAGGGTCCATCCTGCTTAAAAATTATACTGTCAAACTCTGCGCCCTTAAATTATAATAAGAGGTAAATTTTCCAATATGTTTATGCAAAACTATCCATTACATTATGTATGTGAATGCGTGTATAATATCGAACAATAAATTTCCGAGTTATTAACATTTGAAATTCGAAAATATTTTTACGAATCTAGATAAATGATCAGGCGACATCATTAATTGTCTTATTATATATGCAGGCGGTCATATTCTAGAAAATCAAAAAAATAATTTTAATGGCAAGGTAAGTGAACTATTCCTTTAGGGATAATCGAAGTAACTCACATTACTGTGTGTTGTGTGGGTATTTGTTGCAAGTTTAAGAGGAAAATATTTAATAATTTTATAAGTAGCACAATATTTAGAAGCGCTTATAAATCGAAAGCCAAGTGACATTGAGATTTAATGCGAATCATTCTCAATAAGTTTTGAGAAGCTTTTTTTATTATCATTATTTTAATTTAATGCACTGAATGATTGATTTTAAAAAGTTATGGCGAAACGTTTATATTTTTTTTTGGTACATTTGGAATATGAATATATTAATTCTTAAAAATAAAATGTATTTGAAGCATTTAAGACGTTAAAGACAGCTACACGATGAAAAGAAAAGCAGGCACGACACAAAGAAAATTATACCTTTAAACCAAATTCGCCCCATAAGGGGCATATGGTCAAGTGCAAGGCAATCTAAAGAGGAATTTACTGATCCTTTCTTTTACGGGTCAATAACTTCACTTGTTAAAGAGGTGTCATATGGCTTTGAATTGTTCTTCTCACGAAGGAAATAAATAATATCTCAATAGTGTGTGGCTGATGTTTGAAGTGTCAATGGAACGAACTACAGGATACTCCCCCTTGTTTGCTCATCGGAAACGTGATTTATTGCATGTTGTAGAATGCTAGTGGGATGGATTGTGTGGGTGGATTGAATAAGGAAGAGTGTTTTAAGCTAGCGTTTTAAAAGCTCACTTTCGCCGGGGATCTCGATGCGGAAGGTGAGTCTGTCGCCAATCCTGACGGCAGCCGTCTCGCGTCCGTCGAGGCCGAGGATGACGATGTGCGGGGGTGGTGCCTCCGGGGCGGCCGTCACGTTTATCATCTGCGGATCGCTGCAATTCAATAGGGAGACAATAAAACTTCAAAACACACTAGTTTACGACTTAAAATTAGCTCTTCTATAAACGATAAATCAGATTTAAGAACCTCAGAGGAAAGATTACAGAATAATTATTTCATACAAGGAATAGCAAAAAGCAAGTAATAAAAGAGACAACCTACAGAAACACAAAAGAAGCATTTTTAACCAGGGGCTTGAAGTTTAAAGTATTTTTAGAATAACAAAACAAAGTCAATAGTTAATTTATCATGCAACAATATTCTTTATATTCTTACTAATATTCTTTATATTCTAAAATATATACCTGTACTTCTATATCATTTTTAAGAAAGTAAAGACCCTAATGTTTAGCTCAAATAAAATTAAAAAAAATTTAGAGCTTGCATATTTTGCAAACTTTACAAGCTTTATTGATTTCTCTCTACTGATTTCTCTCATTTGAATAATAGTGCACATAAACTTTTAAGTTTAGGTTTTGTATCCAATATCAATTAAAATGATTCAATTTATACATTACTTTAGTGTTCTTTGAAACACACTATACTTTTAACATTTTTACAGCTGAATGTAAGATTATATTGTAAACATTTAATTCCCTAAAAGCTATTTTCTGCTGGAAAAAAAAGAATGAAATAAGAGAGACAGACAAACACACAAACACACGTATGTTATATTTACCCAATGGACATGAGGCCGAAGGTGACGTTTCTGGCGGAGATGTCGTAGGTGCACCGAACTTTGTAGAGTTTGTCGGTCTTTGTGATGACGACACTGTGGTGTTGGATGACAATCGTGTTGGTGAAGACGCCGCCCTGCCGTTCATACGATTACATGGAAACAAGAGTGGTACAAAAGAAGAAAAATAATAAGCGAGATTTTTATGCTTTTTCCACGTAGAGAAATAACAAGCAAACATTTAATGTTCCCTATCGTCTATCTGACGCATTGAATTGTTAAGAAAAAGAAAACAAACTTTTCATCTGTCAGACAAGGTTAAAATAGGATTTAAAAATTTTAATATTACTTAAAGTACAAGGCAGTTCTCTTTTAATAACAATTCTTGATGGCTGAGTGATTTTATTACCCTGCTTTGTGTTTATTACTTATTCTTCGCGATCGAATGAAACGAATAAGGAGAAGCACAGCTTAAATTCTTCTCAAAACTGTTTTCTAAAATCCATAATAATATTAGAAAATCGCCAGTTTTCGAGCTTAATTCATTGCTATCTCTACGGTAATAAAATATTAAAAGATTTGTGTCCCCCAGTGAGAAGTTATAAAAAAAAAAACTATAGGTATGGTCTTTATGCACTCTGCGTTTTCACGAACTACAAGAAGCTATTATTGGAAGTATATGAATAGAAATGAGATTTATTCATACATACGTGTTGTACAGTTTCATAAATTTAAAATATCAAGAATACTGTCTCAAATTAATTTATAAGATCGCACTAGTCAACGTTTTACAACTTTTTGTTTGCATCTTTAAAAAAACAAACACGTTTATTTGTTGCATTTTAATACGTTATTTTCAAATATGCCATAAAATTTTTTCTAGCACATACAATTCTTGTTTTTCAATGAAACATTTAAAAATTATTCAGTGTTTGAGATTCTAAAACTCTGAAAAGTCGAGAATCTTCTTAAAGCATTCTTTAGGGGTAAAAGGTGTTCTGGGGAATAAGATCTGCAATGATACAAGACAATATTGGCGGATGAAATTGAACAGCTTATACCCTAGTAACAAACAAAATAAGGTCTGATAAATTTCCTTGCGGCCTCAAAATATGGATACTTTAACATTGCAGCTGTTTCTCCTCACATCCATTACTTTAACTTTGCAGCATCTACGTGCATAATATGGAAACGTGATAGAAAAAAATCTAAAAGCAGATTCGAATTCTACATACCAATTCGTGGTCTTGGATGCAAAAAGTGTGTTGATTAGTGTTAACCCTTACTGCCCATTAACCAAAAAAAAAAGTTAATGCTGAAATTAAACCAGCTTATTTACTTAGGTTACTTAATTTTAATTGTCGTCGCAATTTGCGTAAATACCGAGTGTTTGATGAATTTGGAAATAATTGTAATTTTTTTATTGTGTTGTAAGGCTCTTAATGAAAATGTTTGATGTCCTTTTCTTGGGTCATCTGTCCTAGTATCTCCCCTTTGGTAACCGAACATCCATTTTGGCATATAAAAATTTTAATTTAATTTAATTTTAAATTTTTCCATCGGGATTATCTGTCATAAAATAATTAAAGATGATATTTTTGGCATGCAGAGCAAGTTACAAGTAATAATCGTTTGCCTTGCTTCTACGGGAATGGCATTCCTGATAAAGTATTTAATGTAAATATAATAAGTACTTCACATGACAATTTCCTAGTTGGCCTTTATTTGTTGGAGTTAGTAAACCATTTAAAAACAAAATTTATGAGTGTTATTCAGAGTTAAATTTCGATGGAAATTTTCAACCTTAATTTTAATGTAGCCCTAAAACGGATTTAATAAAATGAATATGATGATGGCGAAAAAAGATGAAATATCTAAATAAATTCGAGAGTCTCAGTAATATCATAATCTTTTTACGAAACATAATAAAATGGTATAATGCCATTGTATTCTTGTATTAAAGAATTGATGAGAGAAGTAAATCGTCTTTTATTAGAAATAGTTAACCAAAAAGCAGTTGCAACAAGGATTAATCAGCAATTGTGAATTTCTTTAGATTTATCAATTGGTCTTATTTAATAATCTTGGCTGGTCTGGTTAACTGCTTTATTATTATTAAGTTCTGTATAAATTTAATCAATTCTATTGCACCGCATTAAAATTAACTTGTGATTTTAAAATGAAGCGTCCGGATTATTTTTCACCGAGATAATTTTCAAAACAGAAGAGAGGTTTCATAAAAGATTTCCTCTTCTGATTTTCCTGGAAAAGAGGGTCTGAGAAGAAATTATTTCAGAATTTACACCATAAAAATTAGATTTCAAGCAATTAAGCGATACCAAATATTTCGCAATTATTTACTGTGAGTGCATAATGAACACCATTTCCTGAGACACATGAGCAACATCCGCTCGTAGACTCAGCCTTGCTGAACATTCTCAGTCTGGCTTGAGTTTATAATCCTAGTAGATGACAAGACTCGCATCCTCCCCTTTGGCTGATAAGCATCTCACTCATGAAGCAATTAACAATAAGAATGGGCTTTCTCTTGACACAAATAGCTACCCCAGCAGCGCATAAATCAATCATTTTGTTTTAAGTGTTTTTTAAAAGTTTGCGATGAAGAACGGAATCGCAACTTCAATGCATATGCATGATTATTAGAACGTTTCTTAATTATTGGCTAATAATTTGTCCTTATATATTTAAAATAAATCATGTATGCTCTGAAGTACGTACATAGAAAATTGAAATCTTGAATTGAAATTTTGAAAACTAGCTTTTTCCACTAACTCGATATGAAGATTACACAATGTTGCATTAATAAACTGTTCATTTTTCACTCAAGATAGTTTTCTTATAAACACTGTTTAAATAAAACTTAACTTTCATACGTTGTTCATTTTCACACAAGAGTAAAAGCAGTCATTATTATATATTAAAGCTTTCCATTAAAGCTAACAAACATTGAAATAAATGTAAAATATGCAATTTGCCCTCTACAGCGGCTTGTAAAATGTTAACTGTATCGGCATCTTCAAAGGTAAATTTTAAAAATAGTGAATATTTTCAAATATAATGCAGGCGTCTGACTGTATGTATTATGCAGAAATTTTCGAGGAAAAATGATTCTTCTCCATTCTTGGACTTCGTGAACTCACCACTGATTGTGTATTGCAGTCCTGTCCATTCATGGTCAGGTGGAGACTGAAATCGTCCTTGTTCCTGACATCGACGTTGCACGTCTCGCTCCTGCCGAGGGCGTAAATGCGCCCGTTGAAGGGTTTGCTGGCCTCCACATGCACGTCGATGCTCGTGTCTTTGCATTCGACCGAAACTGAAATGGAGGAAGGAAATATGGAATTAATTCATTCGGCTTTAAAATGGACAAAGCAATGAAAATTTCGTCTGACTTACATGCATTCGGCTTTTCACTTATCTGCACACTTACACCACTTAACTTAATAACTTTAGTGACACTTTCCTCTAATAGTAACTTGAATAATGGTTTGTTGGTATTAATTCAAAAGAAGCAAGATAACTATACTTAAAAAACACATCGGATGTAAATAAACTCTTAAATGAGTCGCTTTTTAATATATAGCTTCATATAAGGAATTCTCGTCATCCAACAGAACATTTTCATATAAACAGGTTAAGTTTTTTTTCTAAAATAAAATCAGTGATTTCTTCTTAATGATAAAAACCATCACTTGCATCCTTTTTTCCGAAGCGTTCATTAAACCTATGCTCATGTAGGATGATATGGCGTGTTCGTATTCATTCATCGCCTTACCTCTTTTGGGGTTATATAAGTAAGAACTATGACTGTATCGTTAATTTGCATAAAATCTACTCCAAAAAGCAAGCCTTGTGTCTTTTACAAATGCTGTACAAATGCTTTACATAAAGTTTTTCATTCTAGGCAAAGAGCCAAGATGCTTCAAATTTTCTTTAAACAATTCGAAACGTTTCAGTGGAATTTCATTAAACAATTCGAAACGTTTCAGTGGAATTTCATTAAACAATTCGAAACGTTTCAGTGGAATTTCATATAAATCCCAGCGATGTACATCATAGTAACAAATATCTACTCACAAACAAAAAAAATTAAGATTTAATTGCATTTTTTCAATTTTAAATTATTTAATTACAATTTACACAATTATAATCAAAAATTACTCTTTTAAGAATTTCTAAGTATATCATAAATTTTATCGAAATATCATAGAAGAACTCATTAATGTCTATATTATTCTGGATCCAATATTTTTCAATTTTCTTAAAATAATTTCCTTAATTTTGCCGTTTTCTATATGGACAATCCATTTGATATTCTTTTACAGTTGAAGATCTCACATATCCATCACGCAAATCACTAACCACCTGGTTTCCTTCATTTTTTCCAGTCACACACTTTGAAGTTCCATGATATGCATCGCTGGTATTTATATTTTCTTTTAACTATTCATAATTGAAGTAATAGTTAAGCATAAAAGTAACTGTCAAAGTTTTAATAGCTTTGTGTCATAAATTTAGTTGCAATGACAATTTCCTTTCCCTTCAACACGACCCGGATGAACATCCTTCACTATCGTCCTCTTCCTCACACGTTTACTTTTTTTTTTCGGCATAATTATTTAAATCCATATTTCCGTCTTTAAACCTTTATTCTGTGAAAATTAGTGGATAAAAACATTTTTCATTTAGGAATATGGTAACTTTTCTGCCGATGCCTTTAAAACAAACAATAATTATAATAATGATCATTAATGATAAATATAATAATTATCGTAATTCAGAGATTTCTTTGCAAAAATCGTGATTTTTATCTAAGACCTAACTGATCTATACATAGTCTTCTAATAACTTGCTTGTCTCAATGGCTGGGACACCGTCTTCTTATATGGCTCGGACTTTAAGACCTCGGACTTCTAAGACCTTTATTACTGCCAAGTCTTTTTTCCAAACCTTAGAAAAATACTTCGAGTATCACTTAACTGCCAATTTTTATATTCTGACTCTTTTCATGAAAAGCATTTTAGGCAAGAGGTTTAAACCATAAGCATTCCTAGTTTGAAGAATTTTATATTAAAATATTATTTTACGAACCTTCTTTGCCATTTCATCCATTTTCCCGGTTAAATTGTATTATGTTTTAGTAAAGATTTCTTGAAAATACATCGTATTTTTATTTCTAAAGACAAATAAGTTTTTTTGACAAGAGGGATGTGAAATGCAATAATTAATATCTCATGAGAAGATATTACAAATGCTACTGATAAAATACAACATTACTTTACGCTAGCGTGCGATATCCAAACACTGAGTTTATCCGGTTGACAAATTATGCATTGAAACTTAAAAATACTATGCATTTATAATTCAAAGAATAGACAATTAAAAGACAGCGAGCAAGCACGCATGTACGTTTGTGTCTGTGGGAAGAGGCTTCCCGTTAAAGGGCGTTGGTATTCCTCCAAGATATGAAACTGACCGTGACCGACGAGGAGGCTGAAGAGCAAAGGAAATCCGGCTTCTGGGACGACTGACTTCTGTCGGTCATGGTCTTTGATCTCTTCGTTTAAGTCATAAAAACGATATTAGTTTTTTTTTTATTATTTAAAAGTATATTTTAACGATTTGAGATTTAAAAATAAAACGCATTTTTTATTGAAAATTTTCAGAAGGAAGAGATGTTAATCCCTATGATTTGTGGTTTACTATTTTAGTTATCGTCTTTTGGACATCTTATTCCTATCGCATTAAAGAAAAATTTAGGAATTCGAAGTTTCCGATCTCTATTATGTACGCCATCCGTTTCCTTGTTATATAATCTGCCTTACGTAATTAACATTCCACTAACATGGCTCTTATATCAGGGCGTTAACAAGAGAATAATCATAAGGTAATTTATGCATAATATGCATAATGCAATATAATGTAATTTTATATAATCCATGTATATAAAGACAGCGCAAAAGAATAGTAAGATAAAAATCGGAAGATAAAAATAAGATCCACGTGAGTTTAAGATCACGGTTTAACTTCTAGGGCCTTCTTATTTGTAAATAACTAGTTGATAACTGTTTTACTCTATTTTGATTCTCAAGCGACAGTAACAATGGAATTAATTTAAACGTTGCACTCATACTTAGTTGCTTCCCCCATTTCTACTAATTTATTTCCTTGATAATCTTTCCATTCATCCTATGAAGATACGAATTACAGCGTATAATCATTCATAATCTATTTTTTGGTTACAGTCTAGTAAATCACTAACACGGGCGTTTTAAAACAAGGTTTAAACTTAATGGTTTTATTAAAGTTTATTTCTTTACAAGTTTATACTTATTAATGTTTCGTCAATATGTATAACCTTCCAATGCGTAAAGCAGTGAAGCCATCCAAAGGCGGAGCTTTCCAAAATAGGAAGCAGATATTACTTTGATTTTATTTTAAAAAATAAGTACAAAATAAATTCAGCTTATTTTTCAAGAAAAAACCTTTTAGGTAGGTCTGTGATACGAGGAGTTAACCCCGATAGGAACGAATACCCTAGCAGGAACTAACCGTCGTGCCTCTCGCAACAATATGCAATATGCAAAAACATTAATTGCATTGCCAGTAGATGTACCAGTAATTGACAGTGTAACCAGTAATTGACAATTCACGATTTAAAGGCTTTTAATAAAATAACAAGGGAAGAAAAGGGACTGGTGTTGCACCTCGCATTAAACAATGTAGTTGGCTTCCCAGAACAGCAAAAAACTAGGGACTTTGTGCTCCCTATTATGGCCGCAAACACATGTTGATTGTTCAATGCCTTACCGAGTCGAAAAAACCTTGTAATGAACCACTACGCGATGTTTTGATTACTTGAATTTATTTCATGAATGTTATGCAATATTTGTTATTAATTTTACGTGAACCTTTTTGTGTGATCAGTGGACAATACTTCTAGTAGTAACAGAATTTCAGATGACCAATGTGTTAATTGTTTTAATCCACCGTCAACTACTGGAACCCAGATATGTTGTGTCACTAGTAATTGACATAACCTGTCAATCATTTATAATTTCTGAGTTTAAAAAAAAAACGAACAAAAATAGACTAATATGATATAGAATGTAGGGTAATAATAAAGGAAACATGATGGTTTTAAGTCTAACTTCTTAATTTCCATTAGTTGACCTAGGTGTGTCAATTATAAGAACTTGACTGTCAATTTCTAGATCATCCACTTTGACATAAAACTTCTAGACCCTATTCGCCGATTCTTTTTGTTGGCTCTGAATTTTGTCACAGAGACGATCAACAGATAGCCCAGGACAAGTTATCTTCCAAGAAGAAAACTGCTACTGATATTCTGTTTACTATGATAAGAAATAGCATAGGATGAATTTGCAAGTAGGAGAACAATCGTCAAAAATCAAGTTTTCTAAGAACAGTTTGTTGGCCAAGATATGATGATATTGCACTATTGGAAAACACCTTCATTTTCTATGGTCCTTGCACTCTACATGGGAGTGGACTGATTTAATTTATTATTTCAAAGGAAAAAAAAAAGATAAAGGATCTAAATGAACAACCTAAGTTTTAAAAAGCACAATTTTAATTAATGTTAAATACTTTACACATTCTTAAAAATGCTTGATTTCATCAGCTACTTTTGAATGTTGTCAATTTTTTTAAATATATAATAAAAATGTGCAATTAAAATATTGTCAATTACTGGTGCAACTACCTGTCAACTTCTGGTGCTTTAACTGTCAACTACTGGTGATTCATGCATTAGTTAGGAAAAAATTTAATAACTTAATAGCTTTTAAAGATATAATAATT
>JAHWFO010074831.1:457320-470964 GCA_023313115.1 Rhysida immarginata | reverse complement strand
ATACCCCCTTTAAGTATTTTACATTCGATGTAAATCACCCTGTATAGCTATCGAAATACGGAGACTATAAATATAAGCGTGTGTGTTTACGTGTGGGATCTACAGAAATGATATATTAGTATGAACATTTATAGTCAGTATGCGCAAAATATTTATTTTTTTACTTTCTTGGTGTTAAAATTTCCGTGCGTTTTTTATTAAAAAAATGGAAATATTTTATTTATCAATATAGATTAAATCTGAGACAGATTTAAAAACAGTGCTGTATTAAGAACAGAATATTGAAACTTTCAAATATTTTAATCGCGACACAATGAAATGCTATTTTAAGCAAGCTTTATAATATTGTGTTACTCGCTTACTTTGAATGCACAGATTCTCGAAGTAGTCGATTCCAGCCACTTCGACGAGATCCGCATTCACGCCTGGGGTTCTTCGGTCCGAAGAGCTCAGCTTACACTCAAGGGTGTACGGATTGTACTCGACTGAACGACAAACAAAACTTTCCTAGGAGCAAGAATAAATATTATAGCATTAAATACAGGGAAAGAACTACGATTTCGTATTAGCATATTCTCGTTAAAAATATAAAGTGTTCCCATCGCAAACATGGATCTTTCGGAATTTAGGGAACGCTTTATATATTATAGATAAAATTTGTAAAAAGTATCGACGTAAATAAAAAATAAGATGAATAAAAAAAACAGAATATATTTTTTTAATTATTCTGCCATCTGAGATTTCAAACTTTGATATTTGAAAGAGAGTTAAAGCTTTTTTCAATCTGATAATGCAAAAATCTTCATTTAAGATTCCGATGAAAAAATTCTTCTAAGAAATTTACAAACGAAATTAATAAAGGTAAATTTACAATCTCTCAATCAATTTACAAGCTATGAATCAATTTTTCTAACATAACGAGATATAAATACTTAATAATAAAAGTTCCAATCACAGTAATTTCCACTGAACGAGATATGTCTTAAAGAACGACGGGAGTTGAATATAAAGTAGTGACCTGTCATCACGAGGCTTGCAGATGGTTTAGTTTAGTTGTGCGTGGTGCCGTTAAGGGAATGGGAGTGGAAGGCACGAGTGCGAAGTGTTAAAGTTGCATTGTCAAGCGGGACCACCCTAAAGAGTTGTTTGCTAAACTGGAGCAACGTTCAACATACAGATGGCGCGAGGACGGAATGCCCAAGAATTATTAAGGTTAGCAAAGCCGTCGGGAAGCATGAAGTGCGCCAGCATTATTAAGGAGCGGACGTATGGAATACTTACTAGTTTTCCCATTTTCGCCTGTCCGTACCCGTTATATTTTAGACACCCTTTGAGGGAGACAAGCTGAAATTTGGTTTGGAGAATATTCTAGGCAAGTCCTTCTTCACTAATTTGAGCACTATTGGCCCTATGAACCGGATTTATAGTGTTGGACGGGACGATATGTGGATTTGTACAAGAGTGAAATTTAATCTAGATTATCCTAGGCAAGAACCAAATTACTATGAAGTTTGAGTCGGATTGACCTACTGGGATTGGAATTATGGGAGCCAATTTGATCACATAGTACATGGTTTGTAAATGAATAAATTTTTTTTATTGTCTTTGTTACTTTCTCGTTGAGTTTAAAAATTGAACACGAGAATACTGTACGAAGAGACGAAGATGTACAGGGTGTTGCAGATAACTACAGGGCAGTATAACGGGAAGCCTACCCGCTCGATTGCAGGGGCCGGCTCGACATCAAATGAAAATTGGGTAATTTTATCAAAAACATTGACGTTCACACTCCCCGACTGCGGAAAATGCTGGCTGCTGCAGGCCACCTTCATCTCCCTCCATGCCATCAATTGTACGCGCGTGATGCACTAGGAGACGGCGCAACATGCGCTTGACTTTTATTGTTTAATGTTGAATGTACCTTAAAAATGTTTAATTATTTTTGTAGCGTAAGAATGAAACTGCTATGTCTGTCTGTAACCGTCCCAGACCTTTGAGACCTAGAAGGATGAAATTCGATATGGTACCTTCTATGAAGTTTGTTTCGGATTGGCCCATTAGGCTCGGATTTATGAGAGGCCAATTTCCTTGAACTTAAGCTTACTTGCAGAATTTAATTTCGTATTGTATGGAATTGTGGCACGTAATTATGGATTTCCGATAGAGCAGTAAAATATTCTTAATGTGATCTTCCGACAGATTATCGCAATTTTGGGACCATCATTTTAGCCTTGGTCTGCGAAGAAAGCGGCCACATTATTTGTGAAAACGTAACATGACCTTGCATGACAATGCGCAGTTAAATTGCTCCCATTATGAAAGCTCAAACATCCATAAGCTCATGTGATTTTGATCTCTGAGCTGTATACATTACACGTTAATAAAAAGAGCTGTATTCGGCGCCTTCCACATTTGTGGCAAAGTATTGTAAACACAAGAAGCGATTATATTTAAGGGATATGTGTACCATTAAAATATGTATACCAAATCACCCTCCTTCCCAATACACTTCCCACACCTTTCTTGGGCCAATTTCTTTATTCCTGCAAAAGAAGTTTCTAATCGTGTTTTTAACCAAGCCTATGCTGCTTTTTTGCTCTCTCAGAGATTCTTAAGGAGTCCAAACGTGTGATAAACGGAGGGAGTAGTATTACCGGTTTTGCAAAAGTTCTGTTATATCTGCGGATGACCACTTTTTAAATGATCTTCTTAGTAGAACGGCTGGAGTGTGGCTTATCAAGGATGGATGTTCCATTTTTAAACATCGATCCGCACTTCTACACGCTTCTTTCATCAATACAGGCAATTTTGTACTGTTGTAATATTATTCAATGAATTTCACGAGACGTTGCAACCTCCGACTATAAAACACTCATTGCTCTTCTGGAGTGTGAACATGTAAAAGTTGTCCTTCCGATTATGCAAGCATGCCATACATCGGGAATTTTGCCTGCTTTCTTAAGAACGTCTGTTCTTTCCGCGGAGATGCCTATAAAGTGCTCCTTCTTGAAATGCCGTCAATTTGCTATCACTTTTTTGAACCATCCTCGTCTATAACCTTAATATCAAAAAACGATAGTATCGGGTTTATCAATGAATGATCAATTGTACACGCACGGATTGACGATATATGGAATTATTTATAGACTGATTATTGAGAACTTTTCATCTCTTTAGGATGCAAGAGATCTGAAGTCTTATGATTAATTGATTAATTAATTAATTGATTAATTGATTAATGCAAGAGATCTGAAGTCTTACTTTACAAACTTTGAAGTTTTAAATTATAATTTTTATATTTCTCCATAATGGATTTTTATTCAAACTGATATTTTAGATTAATTAATACATTAGTTTTTCGCAATTATTTTAATTTTTTTTCTTCGTTATTTTTGTTATGTTCCTGAAAATTACCGATGGTTTAATGTAATCAGTTGATATCCCCTAAGCTAGGCATAGGCAAAATGGGGCCCTCGACGAATTAAAGTAAGAATTGTTTTAAGCATTTTCTTTATTTTTGTTTTTTCCTTTAAAATCTTACATTAAATTTTTAGCAAACTGTAGTTATATCATTAATTCTATAGCCGTACAATGACGTAATAGCTGATGGTTGATACTTAATTGTGGCCCGCGCATAAGATTAGATAGGTAATGCAGTCCGAGGTCACTTGGAAAAATTATATGGATTATAGGGGCCAAAAATCCCCCATACCATTGTCATTTTAGCTAGGGAGATTTTATATACGTTATATCCAAACCTTGGATAACAAGGGAGTTTAACTTCAAAAATATTTCTTCCTCCAAAAAAAAGAAAAAAAAAAAAAAAGTTACTCCATTTTTTTAATTGCAAAACTATACGTATAACAACTATCTTTTGTAATTGCAATTTCAGGGAAAAAGGCCACACACAAACAAATGTGAATCCTTTTAATATCTAATATTTGCTTGCATGTCAGGTTAAATAGCATTTGGTCACGCATTCTCAGGAACTTGAAACCATGCGAACTGAAAGTTTTTCCCAGATCAGACGACCAAAAAGAAGGAAATCCGTCCGCATTGAGCAGCGTCAGTTCATTCCTTCCAGTCTTCTATAATTAAACACAATTCACTGATATTTGACATAGAGTGGTTTGGTGATTATATACCATTAAAATTGGAGCGTCTTCTCAGAGCTGCTCTATTACAGAAATTATAGTCTAAAGACACGAACAAATTAAGATAGAAGAAACGAAGATAATAGCATTGATACCTACCTCGGCGAGGCAAGCAGAGAGACATGCTTCTTTGTTCTTGTAGTACCGGTGCTCGTCGTCGTGTCCGGGTAACATCCGGTTCGGCACGCGTTCAAACGTCACTGGACGCGAGCATGTCCTCGCATCTGAAAAAAATAAATAAATAAATAAATAAAAAAAAAAATGGAGGATGAGCATTGCATAGACAGCAAATTTATTTTAAGTAATTCATAATAAAAAGCATTGTGACGGGACAAACCCGGGTGAAATTATTTTTAAATCATTAAGAGTCTCTTCAATTATAATTTGATAAGTTTACTTTAATAGTTCAATTTAATTTAATTTTTTAAAACACAAAAAGACTCTGTATCAGGTATTCGGGGAGTAAGAATTTTATGTGGCACAGTAGCACAGTGTTAAATGGGTTTAATGAAAGTGTAATAGCACAGCGGATTTTATTTAAGTTAAAGAACAGTAGGGAAGTCTCAAACTATCTTCGTCTCAATTAAAAACACAAAAGCTGATCATAAAAATATATAAAATTTTAAAAAATAATAAACTTTCAATATTTCAGAAAGAACATAATTACAATTTACTGTAAATAAAATAAATTCTTATTGTCAATAGCTGACAAAGTGCTGTTAAGATTAAAATTTTAAGCCTATTGCTGGTAACTGGTAAATCTATGCAGGATCATCGCTACTGATTGCTAGTTGGAAAGGTTGGTGTCATTTAGCTGAAATGTTTAAACTGTGACCATCAGGAACATAATGGACTAATGAAGAAGTCTAACAAGTTTTCAGTAACATAAAAAAGAGGCTATAAGTTGGACTTAAATTAATATTTAGTGGTGATAAAACTCGAGAACAAACAAGTGATCAAAACATAACTATAACTCACAGTGAGAAAACTTCAAAATATGAGGTTGGAACGGAAGGTTTTATCCAATTCTTGAATTGAAAAGGACAGAAATTCGTTTATTCTGATACTTTATTAGCACAATTATCTTTTGAGAAAAAAAAAATCTCCTCGTAATTAAAGCAGAAGTTCATTGGGTTATCATAATTCCTCTGGCGATATCTGAACTTGTAGCCATTCTCACATTAACTATTAATTATGCATATCATTACCACTGAATGACGGAAGTTTGGTTAATTTAGTTACAGCAAGTTACCGGTAAATAGGATAGTCGCTTTTAAATTTTTCCCTCTTTTGTTTGCCAAAGGAAGTAATGCAATATTGTGAGACAATCTCAACCGTTACAGCCAGCAGAAAACACAAATCTAAAACTTTCACGAATGAATTTGGGAGAAAATGATCCCATGTTGCTTCCTATGCCAAATAATTAAAAAAAATAATCGGAATTCCCTCCCTCTCTGAAAGCTATAAATAATCTTTTATTCTATAAATATAAGGTGGTTTTGATTAGTTTTGAAAACAACATATTAACGTGGGAGAGATGCCCGTAATATGTTGTTTTCAAAACTAATCACCAAATTTCGCTACTGGCTATTGCATTTTGCTACCTCAACAAAGAAACAAAAACTGAGGAAACAACAGGCTTCGCCAGCGTTTTTTTCCAGCCAAAACAACGGTTTTATTTCTGGTGAGTAGCCCGTGCGCATCTAAAACTTTGTCAACGAAACGTTTAAAAGTTTGTGTCATAGATGAAACGTTAAAATAATGTATGAGGATTGTTATATATCTAATCTCCCTTTCTTAACGAAGATTTAGGAGTGGCATTACAGCCATGTTGCCTGTTTTTTAATGTTTAAACGTGGTCGGCATCCCCCCCACAAAGTGAGGAGAGATGCCCCTGTTTATTGTGGGACTGTTGCCCCCTTCCAAATGAGCATTTTATACGCACGTCATAGAGATGGATAGATATACGTATACTTATACCTTGATGCATATAAAGCAATTTGAAGAGTAAATAGTTAAAATTTTCATTAAAAATTGAATATCAAAATGAGGCAAATGACATCATATTGATGTGTCTTCCTGGTCACACGATCCAGTATTTGCAGCCACTTGACCGCTCATTTTTTAGACCTCTAAAGATATAATCTGACGAGGAAGCAAACAACTGGATGTTCTCAAATAAGAACAGAACGCTCACTCGCTATCATGTGAGCAAGCTATTTGCATCAGCATGGAAAAGAGCAGCAATGGTCAAGAATGCAGTGTCAGGTTTCAAAGCATGTGGCATCTTTCCGTTTAATCCAAACCAGCTTAAAGACCACCGCTTTGCAATTTCCGGTGCAGCAAAAGAATGTGGTTCATCATCACAGGCTGCTTCATCCACCACACGGCAGTTGACACCACAGCCTGGTTCTTCTGGAGTAAGCTTAAGCTCAGGCTCAGAGTCACCTTCAGCAGAGACTACAGTTGCTAACCAGGCTCGACCTCAGGCTTTTGAGGACAGGAACAACACACTCCATCCAGGCATTTGCATGACGTGCATCCTGTTTCCAAACTGGATGCACCGCGACCTCATGGAAGGCGACAGTTCTGACTTCAGAGGAAAACAGGAATAAAAGGAAAATGTCCAACCAAGTGACAACCTCAAAAAATGCAAAAAAGCAGAAAGCAAAAGGGAAAAATCAAAGTCTTTCATCAAGTGGTGACAACTGCATTGAATATCTTGAAAACTATTATGACACTACAGAAACTGTTGACTGGATAAAGGGCATTACAGGCCAGAAATGGTTGCATGAATCATGCACTATGTGTGGAGAGCAATCCAACATGCGTGGACGCGAAAGCAGGCGGAAAAAATACAAGAAAAGAACAGGAAAAAATAACATGTACATTGGGGCAAAAATAACATGTTCATTCCCTTATAGTATGGGACACATGCCAATTTACATGTGTAAGAAAAATATTTTTTATCAATAAAAAAAATTTCATTCACTCTTCCAGTAATTTTTTATGTAGTGCATAAAAATATAAATCAACACAAAAATTTTCATTTCATAGCAGCTAATGCGAGACTTAGGTAATTTTTTCAACGAAAACGTTGCCGTCTCTTCCAAAATCACCTTACATGCAATTATTAAAATTATATTTGAAGTGGTTTATCACTAAAGTGTATTTACTAACGGAATAAACTGATGTCTTACAGTATAATGCATATATTGGATAAAATCAACTTGTTTCAATTTTATTGCCCGCCTTCTCAAGAGTATATCATGAACGCAACACTATTTCGTTATAACAAAATCGTCTATAATTTGTCCAAGGAAAGAAAAACTGTAGATGTCTAATTAAATTTCCGATTATAAATATTCGACATTATAATAACGTCTAACAACTGAATTCGGAAATTTAATTGGACAATGCCCAATATTTCTTTCGTAGAACTGATTGTAGATATTTAGTGTTTTGTTCTACCGTTTAATTAAAAGATTAAAATCAGTATTAAAATCATTATTGTTTATTAAAAAGTTTCTTTAATATTTGCTTACCCTTACAAATTTTTATGAATTTTTAAATTTAGATATCTAAAATTATTATTTTTTTGATTGGTGTAAATATTAAATAATTTCCAGTTTTGCTCCGATAATTTAAAAAAAAATTCTATTCTTCTCTTTTTATAGTAATTATAAGTCTTCGAAAGAGCCCAGTTAAAAAAATTACTTATACTTCAATTTAGATGACAATATAAAACACAAAGATCTCGTTATATGATCAGAGACCAAGTGGGCGGGAAAGGTGGCTGATAATATCCAACATGGAATTGCAGACAGCTGATAGGAAGGCAAGCAAATTACATTTTGAAACGAAGATAACATCTTTCTTAGTTCATTATCGAAAAGGGAACGAGAAAAAAAAACCCAGGAAAAAAAGCTCTTAAATAAGACTCACAGATAGACAAGCAATTGCTTAAGAGAAATACAGGGCTAAAGTCTACCTCCTTCTACACACATAAACACACACACAAAACAACAAAAAAAAAACCTGTACAATTTCCCAAATATATTGACAAAAATTCTATTCTTCTCTGGTGGTCGAGATATATGCAAATAAAAGCATTAAAAAGTTTATCTTTATAAAATCGCCGAAATGTCTTTTTTGATTTAATAATTGTTAAATTTGTCTTCATTGAGACAACCCCGTTCAAAGGGAATAAATTATAAATGATATACCATCCATTCCCCATGTACATCGAACTTTTTTTATGACCAATAAGATAACGCTATTTAAATTTTTTGTCCTATGATCTTTGGCAACGAACTTGGGAAAATAGTACTGGACAGCAGTAATAATGAATATAAAGTCTTTTTATGTGCCACACTTGAGATTAGGCAACGTTCTCTAATGGATACTTTCATTTTAGAGACGAGTTATTTAAAGGCCTTTTTTAAATTTAAGGGTCTAGTAATTCGATCGTTAAAAAGCCTTTCTGATTGCGAGATAGACAGATAGGTGGGTAGATAGGTAGATAGGTAGGAGAGAAGTCATGTCGTGATTCAGACCAGTTCTAATAGGGAAACGTGTGGAACCGGGAGGACGCGACCGTGACACTGAGTAAACCGATTGGTAATCCCCGGGGAGAACTTTTAATCGTCTTTATCATTATGGCTTTTCGGCTCGGAGAAAATAAGCAAGAAAGGAGGGGTGGTGATTTATTTTCGTTTGGGACAATTCTCAGCCTCCGAGTGATGGAAAATAATAATAGGACCCACTAACAAACAAAAATAATTTTTCATAGGATTATTTTTGCAGTGTTTCACTGAAAAGTCCGTTGTGCATCGAGTGGAAAAAAGGAAAGCTTTGTTTCTGGGGAAGAAAGATTCGATTGAGGATTAAGAAGAGCACGAGAAGAGAGGAAAACACTTTTGTTTAGACGAGAACAATTAAGTCTGCTGGCCAGACAGACATCGGATGAATATTAAATGAAGGTGAGTTTTTTTTTTCTGGGAATGTTCTAAGGTACATGCCCTTTGCCATTACGGATCGCCACAATCCAATTCACCTGGAGACATTCACAAAATGATAGGTAAGTAGTTGTATATGGAACAGACAAAAGAACATGAAAGGGGCGGGGGAGAAGGACAAACAAATTTGGTAAATATTTTCATATTCTTTTGCTTTTGGTTTATATATTATACATTGTTTTACAGTTAAATATACCTCATTTCGTGTCCTTACATAACTTTCAAATACAATATTAATAGAATTTATGAAGAAAGGAAGAATTTTTTTTTCCAAGATTACATATTATAAAGATATTTTTAATTTAATTTTTATTTAGCATTCAAAATTTAAACTTTTCAATTTTGTAACGTGCTCTAAGATATTTCACAACAGTTTATGAAAATACTGGATTTCGTACATATTTTTGTAATCTTCTTGAATTATATTAAGTTTAAGATTGAATGGGTGTCCTATGCCTTTTATAAATCTTAGTTATAATTGACAGCAAATGATAAACGTAATTCGATAAAAAAGCCATTGATTTTTTTTATTTTAATCATCATCATCATATCGCTCTCAAGGAATTAGGCCACTGGTTGGCTTGTTCCTGTCTCGCTCTAAATTCCATCTTCGTCTTTTCCTTTGTGGTCTGTGTTTTTCAATATTTTTGGAAGTCTGTTTTTAGTTATTCTGACAATATGTTCTAGCCATTTTGCTTTGAAATTTTCTATCTTTGTCAATATTGGTATTACTTCCAATTTGTTTATTATTTCTGTGTTTTATAATCCGAGCTTTTATACCCTGCTGTCTTTCTCATGAATTTCATCTCTGCAGCTTTAAGTCTTGAAGCATCGTTTGATTTAATGGTCCAGGATCAGAGCCATATAAAAGAAGAGCAGGGAAAGCTAGGGTGTTGTATAATTTAGTTCTTGTCCTTTTTGATGTTGCTTTGGCTTTGAAAACGTTATTTATTATCCAAGTTCTTTTTAAAAAAATATTGTTTAATTTATTGATAATGTCTTTTTATCCTTCATATGAGATAAGATTTCCTAAATAATTGAAGTATTTATTTTTTCTCTTTTTTTTTATTACTATTTTACTTCTGATTGGGTGGGAACCTTTAAATGCCATTCTTTGTTTTCTTTATAGATATTATTAGTCCACATTCTGTTATTAATTTATTTTGTTTGAAAGTAGCTTTCTGTAAATAGTCTTTCGAATCTGAAATCACTATTTGGTCGTCTGCAAATAATATTGTATTCAATAGCACTTTTCTTATTAACTGGATGCCTGATATTGGCATTTTTAGATTGCCATTTTGATATTATTTCATTCATGTATATATTGAAAAGTGTAGGCGAGAATAGACATTCTTGTCTAATTAAACTTGATTAAATTTTTCCATGCTTTCAATTACTTAAAAATAATAAGTAAATAATTGAGTAACTAAGTAAAAATATCTCGGTCAAAAGATAGCTATTGTCCTATTACCCCGATGTTAAAACTTATTACAGACAGAATGGAAAGATGGACTAAGATCATGAGTGATTGCTGCTTAACTATACAATATCATCTTAAGGGCATCGTTATAAGCGCTCTTATTCAGGCTATATTTCAGAAATGAAAAATGAATTCAAACATCTTTGTGGTTTGAGCTCCGTGACAAACGAAACTTTTTACGACAGAGGATTTCACTTACGCCATTTGTAATATAGAATATACAAAACAAAACATAAATGGTGTCATTCTTAGTTGCCATCAATGGGAATTAGCCTATAGATACGGTATAAACCTTTTTATTGGAATAAAAAATCTTTTTTTTATATCCTTTCTTCTATTCTGTTTAACATTTTTGAGCATTCTTTTATCTTTTCTAGTAATAGTATATAGATTTACTTGCTTTTCTGTTAAAGAGAAAATTAAAAAAGTTTTAAGTTCAACTTATTAGAATTCGTCTTTCTGTTTAGATTAACTTAATTTTTAGTGCTTTGTATTGTTCTGTTATATAACAAACATTCGCTGCCGTTTATTCAGTTGATAAATTTGTTCATTTTTAAAGCCTCTTTTTAAAATGTTGCTTCAAACGCAGTCACTTTCCCTTTTGCAAGGGTTTAATGTCCTTTTTGGTGGTTCACTAGTTCCCAGAGCAACCCACGACTCGGTCCTACTCAGTAAGAGGGAGAAAGGTTTTAAGTGTCGTACGTGACAAAAGGAAACGCTGTCATTAGAAACTAGGGGAGCCAATAACACCACACAAATCCTTCGTTGACCCCCTATACACATTCACATAATGACGAAAAGAAAAATTAAAGGTTGGCGTCTTTGCTGGTTAAAGTAGGGAAAAAAAAAAGAATAGGAAGGAAAAAAAGAACTCACATTTCTTTTATTTTCTTCGAAGTTTGTTGTGTAACATTGAACAGACCACTCATTGATGGAAAGGAGAGATTTTTCTCATTAAGACGTGTTAAAATGGGATGGACATTCCAGAGAAAATTTGTATGAGAAAAGCCCGACAATGAAAGAGGAAAGAGAAGAATGTGTAAAATTGACTGTTATTTGCAGTTGATATAATCCAATAGCTTAGATCGAATCAGTTGAGAATCTAAAACTGTGACAGTAGGCCTATGTCAAGTTCTACACGCCCTGTTCTCAAATTTATGAGAAAGAAACATTTTATGATTGAATACGGAATTTTTCCCTTCTTTTACTTTAAAATTCTTGAGAGACCATTTCTTAAGGTATTATCACGACAAGACTCGTTCATCATTTGAACAGAAATGTCACGTGACAGCCAGACCATGATCATTTTTTTCATTTTATATTCCACTCTACTGATCTCGAAAGAAAAACTATGTTAGGGAAATAAATAAAATCAGGCATATTTGATTTAAGACTGACAGCACTTATAAAGAAAAAAAAGAAAAAAAAGGTTAAAAAGATTATATAGGATTGATCTAAAAAGGATATTAAAATTTTATGGAATTAGTAAAATTTAAACAAGTACGTTAAAGAAAACTAATTTCGAAATAGAAAAAGATGGTTCAAAATACTTCGTTTTGTTTATTATTATTATTATTAATCTTCACACATATATTGAATTCCAATTTTAAATCCGTACACAATTAGACAGATATTTTCTGATTCACGCTAATGAGTGTGAGCATCAATAATCTTGCTTCCTTCCCTATAGAATTGTCGGAAATTTTATTCTTTCTTTTCAATATAATGATGTCAAGGTATTTTTGAAATTTTTTTTTAATAAAGGCTATTATTTAAATTCACAAATTAATTTTGGCACCTATACAATATTGAGAAATAAACAAGAAACAGGCTTAAAAATTAAAAACATGCTTTTACCTGTATTATCAATGTAAAGTATCAGACAGCTCTAGGAAGTCAAAAAGCGAGTTAAATATTGATTAGAAAATTTATGGATAGAGACACATACAAATGAACGAAATTAGGAAAAAACATGTAAAAAAAAAAATAGATTCGATCTACAAGACCAAAAACAACATCCTAAAGAAGTGGCCCAATCCCCTGTCTGAGCTATAAATAAAATGAAAGAAAAGTTTTAACCAGTTTTAATAATTCAAATTTTGAAAATTCTCATACAGGATTGTATTATCACCATAAACGAGTCAGTGTGTCAAATTTGAGCAAACGGAAGTAGACGAAATATTGATTACAAGAACAGAAAGACAAGTGAAGTTAAATAAAAGCATGTAAAACAGTTAAGAATACGTGTATTGCATTGTCAGAACGATGTTAAAAGCTTCACCCAGTTAAACACATCATTTCGGTTCTGTTGTCAATTTTGTTCGAATTTTTTGACTTTGACTTCAGATTCGGAAAAAACATCAAAGAGTAAGTAAAAGTTAGAATAGGAATAAATATCCTATCGGTTCGGGAACACGGCTAAATGGCGGTCAAAGTTTGGTTATCTGTTCTTTATTTACATGGGTAAATCATTTCATCCCAATAAATATCTTCTGTTTATATCTTTGGAATGAAATTTCAGGCCGCAATTCACATTTTTACCAGTACTCTAAAGAATTCAAAGAAAACTTTAAGACATATTTTTATCCCAATTTGAGAAAATCTGCGTAGACTACTATCTATTCGTAATTCACAATTTATTTGGCCCGAACTTTACTTTATGAATTATAAATTATCAAACGACGTAAAACAGAGAGGGGTGGGGGCAAAAATGTATATGTATTTCAACAAAAGAAATATATTGCAATAGTAAGTTTACCCTAACTTCTGATTACAAGGCACTATGTCTGACAACGAAATACTGCTCGATAACGTTCTACCATAAGCCCATCAGTGTACTGGCCTTCTAAGATATACCAAATTCTTTAATATCCGTCATAGATAACATGAACGGATATATATTAAGAGAAGGACGAGACACAAGAACCCTGGAATACAATAAATAATAAATATTAATTAAAAATACAAATTAGATAAAAAAAATAAGGTATAA